>OZ038504.1:27099158-27184158 GCA_964036315.1 Acanthosepion esculentum
CCCTATTTCCAAAGTAATCATACTCCCGACAGCAGCAAACAAGATGACAACTTATTGTACCCAGAAACAACTTTCGCTACCCCAAATTAGCCAGTCGAAGTTAAATAAATATATATTATTTGGTAATACCTTTGATTCTGTTCGTTTATTTCCAAGTTTCAAATAAATATTTCTAAGAATCTCTAGGCCACTTTATCACAACATCTCTCTGTCTGTTTACATTATTTACAATCCTCATCTTTATTGCCACATTTCCGACATTTCAGTCGTTGTACGTATCGGCCTTCAAATGATTGGAATTTCGAATCGAATTCTTTATTTCATCGACCGGGACAGATTGTTCCACGTGCCTCTTACGGATATCTCATTATCAGTTTAACTCAACTCTCCAATTTTTTGTTCGCCTTTGTAGCAGGTATTGAACTCACTCAAGTGAATGAATTACCAACGCTTTTACCCACTGGGTCATGTGTGGCTTTGAATTGAATCTTTGAAGTGTATGCATTTTGGGGACTTATAAACCTAATGTCTCAGCTCAATTTCTTTTTTACCAGAACTCATATTACAATTTTATTATTATTAATTTTCTCTAGCACTCCGTATTCGCAATAAAGGGTTCGGTTCGAAATTCCAATCACCCGAAGAAGGCCGGAGTATACAACGACCGAAACGTCGTGAATATGGCAACAAAGATGAGGATAACAATCCGAACATTGTAAATAGTGTAAATAATTACAATCTCTGAAATATAGACAGATCTATATATTGCGGTATATTCATTATCTATCTATTTATCCACTGATTTGTCAGTGTAACTCTCCTCATATCTATCTAACTCTCCTCATATCTATCTATCTATCTATCTATCTATCTATCTATCAATCTCCGTTAGTACCTCTATACCCATGTTTATAACGTGATGGCGAGTACTCGAGTCACTCAGAATATTTCGCCCGTGAAATGAATTCAGTCTCCACGGATACACCACCATGATAGCTTTGTTTCAGATTAAACTGCACTAAGTAGAGATATTTCAGTCTTTTCATGTCTACGATTTCAGCACGTTTAGATTTGTCGCTGATCGTTTCTATCTATCAGTCTATGCCAGTAGATTATTTATACCCTGCCATAGCTTTCTCTCTTAATTTGTTCATATCTTTTAGTTCATCTGTTTCTATGGATGCCGGCAATATTCATTTTCTTTTCTTTTCTTTTTTTTTCTTATTCTTTTTCGCGCTTTGCAGACCTCCTTCCGTCTATCCCCTCCATCTGTTCATTCTCTTCCATCCTCTTCCTGTCTCCTCTTTCTGGCATCATTTCTTTGCATCTTTTCCAATTTCTTCATTCTCGCTTTTTAGCGGAATGTCCTTCCTTGTTCCATTGTTATTTCCCCCATTGAAATCTGCACCAAACAATTCAAGAACGATTGAAATTCTCTGTTTGCTTCTTGAATATTTCTAGTTCAATTATATTTATTTTTTCTTAAATTTTCCAGCCGATTCTATACAAAGGTGTAGTGTAAAAATAGATCAAAACCTAAAAAGCAATATTTATTTCAACACAATTAATATTATATCGTGCACAAAATAAGGCTTCTATATATATCTATATTATATCGTGCACAAAATAAGGCTTCTATTTTTGAAGCGAACTTCTCTCTATTTGTCTTTTCTGTTTCTTTCTCTCTCTGTTTCTCGCTACCTCCACGCCACTCTCCCTATCTATCTATCTATCTATCTATCTATCTATCTATCTATCTATCTGTTCTTTTTCTTGATATATCCACTTCTTATGTGTGTGTGTGTGTGTGTGTTTATATATCTTCTCACTCTCTGTCTGCCTATTCTACCATCTCTCTCCCTCTCTCTCTCTCTCTCTCCATCTCTTTCTCTCTCGATATCAGTCAGTTATGTGATACAGGCTTAGGCGATCATGTATCTTTCGATACATGACTGACGAGGCAGATTTTTTCCCGCAGTAGGTTGCCATTTCTTTCTGCGATAGACCACTTGCCATCCAAGGCTATAGAACTCGGTCTGTCCTGTTATTTACCCATAACTGGGGGGGAGGATTCATACCTTTCCCAAGGGTATTAGCACGTAAGTAAATGTAATGGATTCGACTGGAACTCGGCTCTCCGATTCTCAATCCGAGTCGCTATCCATTACTCCACTGTGCCACTCATAGGTGTCATTCATATTTGTATCCGATTAACAGCCTAACAAATAATTTATAGTTACTTGACTCTTAACTAATCTTCCATTATTTTCACTTATATTTATATCATATCTCCACAAATAGCTTCGGCATTTATACAGTGACCCTTCAGGACGCAGGCGATCATATCCCTCTAAATTTTTTTCTTCTTTTATTGTCTGCGAATTGCCAGGTAGTAGGTTGGCTTCTTATAGGATTCTCCACACAGTTTGATATTCAGAGCTTTCTTCCGCTTAGACTGGTTGCCAACCAAGGCGGGAGAGACCTGTATACCCTGCTATTTAATCCATAGATGGAGGAGAAGCAACAGAATCATGTTCTTTTTTTATCAATGCGAAACTGATCACAACAGATTAACCCGTAATTTAATCTCGGTTCATCGTTTGCACATTTCATACCCATATCCGGTGCATTGCATATGCATTGAACACCTGCTTACTTGAACCGTAAGTTCTGTCTTCCACTATATGTCACACTCACATAATAACCTTAGTGATACTTTAACAAAAGATTTTTGGTTCCCGTCTCACACACGACGATTTGAACACAAAAAGCAGTTTCTGCAAATCGAGTACAACTGAACAACTGCAAATCAAGCCTTTATACACCTTGTCCATCAGCCGAACAGAAAGGATATGAGATGAACTCACACTCACAGTAGTCTTCTTCTTTCTTTTATGTGATGTATTCCTTCAGGGCGTAGGCGATCATGGTCCTCCACGTCTTCCTCTCCCTTGTAGTTCTTAATAAATTTTCGTGTTTTTATTTCTCACAAACCCTGTTTCGCCATCCACCTACTCAAGCTCATTAGGTATATGCTATATGCTGTTTTCCTCTTTTCCTCTTTCCATCAATCTGTCTCGTGTTCCAAGCCCTCCTTCCTCATTACGTTTACAAAACAACTGCAACTGTCTCTTCCGGATGTTAAGTGTAAGTTTCATTTTTGCTTACATTCCCTCCAGAACCTCGTTGTTGTTCGGTCTATGGTATCCTCAGTATCTTTCTGTAGAGCCACATTTCTGTTGCTTCAAATCTTTTCCTCATCTTTGAGGAGATTGTCCAGCATCCGCTGCTATACAAGAGGACAGATATCACGTAACAGTTCAGTACTCTTTTCTTTGTTTCCAGCGACATTTTTTTTATTGGTTCCTCAAAGATAACGTATAACGCTAAACAAGAGGCGGGTTGGATAATCTTCTTCTTTCATGAAATTAGGTTAGAAGAACTCCCTGCTACTTTGAAAGGAGTGGAACCAGTATTAAAGAAAAGGCTCTAGATCTCTTTGAACACTCTGGTCAACAGGGTATCTAACGAAGAAACTTGTAAATTATCGCCAGTAACAAGTCGTTCGACCCTTCCCCTGCGATTTCTTCTTCCCTTCTCTGGAAAGCGCTCAAACGTGAGAAGATCGAGCGGAATGGTTCGCTTCGGTTATTAGTGTCAGTTTTATGTTCCTCTTCCCGCGCAAATGTACGTCTCTGTCATTGCTTTCGGCGCGCGTGACTCAAACAGGAAAAACCAAATGTCACTGAACACACAATACTTGAGGAGAGATGTGAGTGCCGAAAATAACTAGCTTTTCGTAGCACCGCTCGAGATAGCAGGTCACGTGACATGCAACGGTTCAAGTAAACAACTGCAGGAAAGACGATAGTGTTCAAAAGGGAAGCCATTGTGTCGCGATGATTGGAACGGATTTTCAATGCCTCTTACTGGTTCTAGAGAAAAAACATTAAAAGTAAATGATCGTAAATGCCTATACCTATATAAGACGATAATTATACGTAATAGTTAAAGAATCAACGTTAACAATTTTTCATCTCAACGTTTCAGCCGATACGTTCTTTGGTCTTCTTCAGATATACGCTCCATCACGTGGTCTTTAGATGTCGTTTTGTGTTTCGTTTCTTTTATAAAACAGCCTATTTATGGGGTCGAATATCGAAAATTCGAGTTCGCCTGAAAACTTTTAAGTGAGATTAGAAAATGCGTCCATTTGGTTCGGCTAATATAGACGCCATTAAGGGTCATAAATCAGCAAAACCATAGATAACCTGGCTGGAATATAATGATAAAGTTTTGGTCAATATGGAGAATCAAAATATTAATTTGAACTTCAGATAAAACTTCCTAAAGAGGAATCTGCTGCCATTTGCATTGTTAAAGGAAGTTACGTAATTATAATTGTTTCCTGTCCTTGAAATATTTTAACTATTAAACGTGCGAAAGATTCCTAAATAGAAATGACAATTTAAACGGAATTTTTTTCAACCTATTCTGGAAATGTGTGCATAAATGGATCAATTCTATGACTTTGCCATAAAACTGACAATTAATATTTCTTTATCATAACAGAAGAGCATTTAATTAAACGCCCCTTTTTATTTGTGAACTTGCAATAGGGAAAAAAAGCAAAGGAAACGATTTCTTGTTTCCTCATTCCTGCAACTGAACCCAAGAACATAGTTTGATTTCTCTGTCATGATTTATTTTAAAAAATGATCATTTTTATGTGCATGGTGGAATAAATAATTTTAACGTTTGTACATCATCTTGGAGAAGCTTTTATAACAAAAATTTAAAGAAAATGCGGAATAAAGTTCTCGTTATTTTAAAGTCTCAACATCATTTAGGAAAAAATATGGATAATTATTTCAAATAATTGCAAACAAAGAAAAATTCACGGGATTATTCATATTCGTTTCATTTACATAAATCTGTTTGATTAGATAAAGAACAAATAGGAAATGTTTATCAATCTAACATGTTTCACTTTTATTAAAGCTTCATCAAAGAATGAGATATGGAAAAAAAGAAAACAGAAGAAAGAAATGGTATTTTTACTTTCGTGTTGTTTGATTTTATTGGTTAATCATGTTTCAGGCGCATTTGACTTGTTAAACAAACGTTAGTATAATTTGCGGCGTTCCGAATTCAAGCAGTCAATACGTCCACTCTAAATTTCAACAAATTAACGAATTAGACCTAACTAAAATCCGTAAATATTGCTTTATCTATATAAGCGTAAAATAATTGTAGTTTGTCTATGTCGGATTCAGACGATAATGTATATTCGTAATTGTGTGCGCGTGTGTGTGTAAATGTTATGATTGGTGGTTTTTCGCATGTGGATTTGAGAATGTTTTTACGTACAAACCATTTGTTTTAGATAAAAACAGCCAATTAAACTAACCTTTGTTTAACAAGTAGATATTCTCGGTTTCGTCATATTTGCGTTGTGTACATAAAACATGATTAACCAATTAAAATCAAACAAGACAAAGATAAAAATACCAGAGTTTGTTTTTTTTTTCTTTTTTCTTTTCTTTTTTTTTCTTTTCTTTTTTTTTGTCTCCATATTCTCTGAGGAAGCTTCAATAAAAGTGAGACATGTTAGATTGATAAACGTTTCCTATTTGATCTTTATCTTATCATTCTCTCGGTTTCCGATCCATATTTGGAATATATTTGATCCCAAATCATATCAAGTTTTGTTACAACATTATTAGTTTTAAAAAAAGAAACGAACAAAGAATATAATATTCACTTAACCGGTTATTCTTCTATTTTTTAAATAATAAATTTTTTCTTTTCAAGTACCACCTGTCCAGTTAAAATATAAAAAATGTAAATATTTTTTACTTTTTTTGATAAGGTTCCAATATTCTTTTATTTTTTTAAATAAAGAATCAGATTGTTAAAATAACCGTCGTAAAAATACATTTTTTAATCAGTATCACCCCATGAAAGGTAGTAAAGCCACTAAGACACAAGAGGTTACAGGCTGTGTAAGAATTAGGAACAGAAACATTAATAAAGCGAAAAGAGTAATCAGGAGGACAGTAGATAGCGATTGACATTGTACTTAAATTTTTGCAGATTATAGTTGGCTGTAAATCATATAACTGGAAAGGAGTTGCACAAGCGAGAAGTGCGAGAGAAGAAACTGTTTGCAGAGAATTAACGGTTACATCTAGCCAGATCAAATGTAAATTGATGAGATCTCGACGTCCTTCTTGTACTGCACTTAAATTCAAAAAGTTTTGGTACCATAGCGAAGATCTCACCCGAAAAATTATCATGAAAGTATTTATAGAAAAGACACAAAGAAGCAACCTTACGGCGGTGGGAAAGAGACTGAAGCCGTGCCGCCAGATCAGGACCAATAATATTGCTGATTTTTCTTTGGATTTTATCAAATAGCTCAAGGTAAATAACAGAGGTACCGGACCAAATGTAGTATTCTAAGCATGGACGAATGGTAGACTGATAGGTACGTAACATATGTAAATTTTAAAATGAATCAAAGCCTGGTAGATTTAAAGTAATGACTCCCTTCTTAAAATGCTATATAAATTAAAAGAAAATCTTAAATTTTTTTTTTTTAATTCATTGTCAAAATATTATTAAAAAAATTAAATTATTCATTGAAATTATTACAAATGTTAAAAACAGAATTCCAATGTAAATTTTATCCGAATATTTCAATAGCAGTATGTTGATATGTTGTTATGTCACTTGTTTTCAAAGCAAAGCAAGTTTCACCTTATATTATATATGTCTAATTGCTTTAGTGCTACAACAATGAAGAAAGAAAACAAGCGGGTGACAGCGTCTTTCATATAACAAGGTATTTAGCTACGTGGCATAAAAAGGCTCATGGATAACTAGATGCAGTTATCACGACTAGAAAACCAGAGGTAATTATCAAGACTAGAAAACCAGAGGTAATTATCAAGACTAGAAAACCAGAGGTAATAATCAAAACTAGAAAACCAAAGGTAATTATCAAGACTAGAAAACCAGAGGTAATTATCAAGACTAGAAAACCAGAGGTAATTATCAAGACTAGAAAATCAGAAGTAATAATCAAGACTAGAAAACCAGAGGTAATAATCAAGACTAGAAAACCAAAGGTAATTAATTATCACGACTAGAAAACCAGAGGTAATTATCAAGACTAGAAAACCAGAGGTAATAATCAAGACTAGAAAACCAGAGGTAATAATCGAAATCAAGAAGAAAATTGTGTCAGATTATGAATTTCAGCAAAGCACGAAATAAAATTAATAGAAAACAAAACTGCATTTCACTAGAAGAAACTTTGGAAGTAGTAAAAGTTAGAGTGCCGGGAACAAACTCAAAAGTTCTATCGAAAAAGATGGAAGTTCTAGATAATACAGGGTACGGCACTACTGAATTCAGCCAGAATAGTGAGGAGAGTGTTGGATTATTAAGAAGAGTTGCTATCATTTGATCTAGTGTGAACACTCAATGAGTAATAATACCACCAACTCGCTATTTTTATTTTCTTCTTTCTTCCCTTTTGATTCAGTTATCCAACAAATGAAAGGACAGTGTTACATTCTCCATGATTAACATTGATTTTGTCCAGTTTTTTTGGTATGAATGAAATGCCCTGAATGCTTATCCGAAAACCTTAACAACTTGTGACCTTCTGTCTACTAACTGCTTTCTTTTAACATTTCTGTAAAAGTCATCTTGCTGCTAGAGATTCCCGGTTTCATATATACAAATTTTGTATTCTCTGTAAATAGTTGAGCACTGAATAGTGAACAGTTTTTAGATAGGTTCGCCTATCGTGCGGTTCACACTGCTCCCTGCTTTTTTTTAACAGAAGCAGAGGTTTATCCCTTGCTTTTTGTTTTGGATCGAGTTTCCGGTTTATTATAAGTCCTTTACATACTCTTTCACTCCCAGTAGCCCCTTGCGTCTTAGTGGAATTATCGCCTTGCTTGGGGTGAATTGATTAAAAAAGAAATTTCGTCACAGATGAAGAGATTTCAGCAATGTGGAAAATACTATGAAGTGAATATGTGAGCAAGGCGAAAGTTTTTAGGAAAAATGAAAGAAAAAGAACATTTGTGCTTAGAATGAGAAAGAGGTAGTTGACATTTTGGGGATTCATAATGAGGAAAGGGGGCTTGGAGAATTTGACACTTACAGAACCTGTCTAACAAGCTTGTATAAATGGATGACAAAACAGGAAGTAGAAAAGATAAAAATATCACAAATAGCTAGAAAGGATAGGAAATCGTGGAGAGCCTTTTCCTGGCTCACGTCCTGAAGGGACACAGCATATAATAAAGTAGACTGTATTTTGAGAATTCATTTTTATACAAAGTATATTATCTAAGATTTAAGGGAAGTTCATATATGGTAGCTGCCATTTACGATGTAAGGGAAGTACATTAGTGTAAATTAAATTCAGTTTCCCAAACGGTACGGCGCGCTTCTTAGGTGCGGCAGAAGAGGATAGCAGGTGAGGCGAAAAGACTAAAAGACAATCAGAGATTTAGAAACAGTTTCATATGCCAAAAATAAATATGATTTCAAAATTTAAAATATTATTATGGATTATTTGTAATTTCATGCATGAGTCCCAGTATAAATAGTTATAAATAATTATTGACCGACTTTATCAGTGTGAAATTCTTGCATTATATCAAGTATTAAAAATATACTAACTAGGGTCTGCAAATTGGAGGAGAGAGTTATCAATGATAATGTTCTGACTTCGAATCCGCGGTTATCTCCCTTTAACTAACTAACACCCTCTCTCTCTCTCTCTCTCTCTCTCTCTCTCTCTCTCTCTCTCTCTCTCTCTGTGTTTTTATTTTTATTTTGGTGTACTTTTTATCAAATAATATTTATTGAAGTGTGATTCATTCCGAAAATGCGACCCAGAGAAGAAAAATTTTGGGAAGCACTGACGTAATTTCAAAAGCTAAGTCTATCCTTATAACTTTCAGACCCAAGAGATTAGCCTCTGAGCAACAAATATAATTGATATAGACTTGATTTATGATTTTTCTTCATCTGTATTGGCATTATTATATTTATATTTTATGCCTTTGCACTTTTCCATTATTTGTACCTGGTGGCATTCACTGAATATCAAGTGACAACAAGTCTACCGTTGTTGCTGCTTTTGTTATCGTTCTCATCCTCATCTTCCTCATCGTCATTAGAACTTATACTTTGTCTTCCTCCTTTCTGGGGAGCAGGGATATGTGTTTGTGGATACGTTTGGTTGTTTCTGTGGTGTGAGTGTACACGCCTGCGTGTGTTTGCTTGTCTCAGTTTGTGTCTGTGTGATTTCTTTCGAAGATTATCATTTTTGGTTGGTTTGTTTGCCTTACTTGCTCTATCAAAGAAGAAGAAGAAGAAGAAGAAAAAGAAGAAGAAGAAGAAGAAGAAGAAGAAGAAGCTGCACTCCCACGAAAAACAAAAATAGAAAATAGACCTAAAAATCATAGAAGTCGCGATTTTTATCTGGAAAATAAAATTCGGTGAATACAAAAAGCGAAACGGAGATATCGAATCGAAGCGTTGCGGATTAAGCGTCAATTAATTGCTCCAAACAAACATAATCAGAAAGACAAGAATGGTGCAGTTGCCTTTTTGAGAAAGATAAGGTTATCAGCAACCAATTTTATTCCTCGCCACACCGCCACCACACCAATGCTCTGTCGCTATCACTCCACTAACATTCAATGTTTTTGTTTTTATTGTATTTTGTTTTTGTTTCGCTAATTTCCTTCCTTTTTTCTTTCTTTTCTGCTTTTCTTCTTTTTTCTCTTAAACTTTCCTTTTTTTCTTTCTTTTCCTTCCTAACTTTTTGTTTTCTTTTTTAATTCTTTCTTGATTTTCATTTCTTTTTCTTTCTCTTTTTTCTCTTCTTTTGTTTTCTCTTTCTTTTTGACTTTCCCTCATTTCGTTCCCTATTCATAGCCTAATAGAGGGACTCGCATTTTTCACAACATTCCTACATCCGAATTCTAATATTGATCAGTCGTAATTCCTCTTCTTCCCGATGGATGCGCTACACTTGCAGCCTTGTTCCAGTCTTAACCAAGCGAAATAACTAACCATTCTGTCCTCCTCCTTTTTTCTTTTCTTCTATTTTTTAGAACATTATTGCTCTTTTCTCACGTTTTACTGATCATTAGTTTGGCAAAAGACAGTGTGAAGCGATATTGAAGCAGAAAGATTGCGCTGATCTTCCCTGAGGAAGACCGGCTTATTTTCAATATTTGAAACCCTATCTGTTATTTGGGTTCAAACACCGACATTTGAGACTTATGGGAATTATAGAAGGATTTCAAAGACGAGGCAACGAGGTACGAGGCACCTTCTGGCTTCTTCGTAGATGACAATGATTTTAACATCCTTTGCCTTATTTTTCTTTGGTTTCTTCATTTTCTTTGCTTCTTCCAATTCGTTTTCCTTGTTTATTTTCTCTTATTTCCTTTCTTTCTTTTCTTCTGTTGCTTGTGTTTTCTATTCTCTTCAACCTTTTCTTTATTTCTTCTTCTTCTTCTTCTTCTTCTTCTTCTTCTTCTTCTTCTTCTTCTTCTTCTTCTTCCTCCTCCTCCTCCTCCTCCTCCTCCTTCTTTACCTTTTTTCCTTTTCCTTCTCCCTTTTTTCCTTTTCTTTATTTATCAACCTTTACATTTTTTTTCGTTTTTTACTTTTCTTTCTTCCTGTCTTTTTCTTTTACTTTTTCTTCTCCTTCTCCTTTTTTCATCCTTTTTTTTCTTTTTATTTGTTCCAAGTTTTTCTTTTTGGGGGGAGGGGGTCTTCTACTCCTCTTAAGCCACTTCCTTTCTTTTTGTTTTCTTTCCTACACTTCTTGTTCTTTTTATTCATTCATTTTCTTCTATTTGTCGTCATTTTTCTATTTGCCTTGTCTTCTTTTTTGCCTTTCATATTTTTCAGTTTCTTTGTTTTTATTTCATTATTATTTCTCATGCATTTCTTCCCCATGTCTTCATTGTGTGCTCTTATTCTTTTTCTTTTCTTTTTCTTTTGTTTTCTCTTTATTTCTTTTTCTTCCTGTATTTCGTTTTTCATCATTTTAGTAATTTGTGTATTCCTTCTTTTATATTTGTTCAACACTGCATTTTTCTTTTATCTCTTCTTTTGTTTTTCATTTTTCTTTCTTTACTTCTTTTCGTCTTTCTTTTTCTTTCTTTATTCTTTTTCTGTATTTGTGCTTCTTTTTCCATCAGAGCTTTTCTTTCTTTTTTTTTCTAAATCACAGTCTAAACATTCATGCTGAATTTTATGATGTAACTTTTGTCCCAAACAGAATAATTCCGTTCATAAAACACTGACCCGTTCCTCGACGCTACTTATTGATTATCCCGATGCCCTCCGCATGTACTTTTAATTGTTTCGTTCTTTCATTCTTGTTTCCGCACTGTCTTATCGCTCTTCTTTCTTTCCGTTCTTCATTCTTCTCATCCATTAATTAAATCTTTATTTCTTCTTCTCGTTATTCAATCCTTTTACTCGTCTATTCTTTCTTTCTTTCTTTCTGGCGGTCTTTTTCTTTCTTTATTCTTCTCCGCTTTCATTTCTATCTATTTCTATTTTTTCTTTCATTCTTTCTTTCATTCTTTCTTTCATTCATCCATTTCACTTTGATTTTTCGTTCTTTTCTTCTCTCCCTGCCTTTTTTTTTACTTTCCTCGTTCTGTTGCTCTTTTTTATTTTTATTATTCACTTCTTCTTTTCTCTATTCTTTATTTTTCTCTTTTTTTCTTTTAATTTTTTATCTTATTTCTGTATCTCTTTAACTTTACTTTTTTCTTACCAGCTTTTTTCTTCCTTTTAGCATCACATCTCTCTCTCTCTCTCTCTTTTCTCTCCTTTTTCTTTGGATGTATTTTTTTGTTTTTCATTGTTTCTTTTCCTTTTTTTTCTTATATTTGCGACCTTGTTTCTCTCTCTCTTTCTCTCTCTACTTTTCTCTTTCTTTCTTTCTTTCTTTATTTCTTTATCTTCCTGTTTTCATGATTATCTATTTTTCTACTCCTCTTCCTCCTCCTTTGCCTTTGTCCTTAGCTTCTTCACCCAACTTCAAACCATCCTAGCCATCCATCGCCAACTCTATTTTCTGTTTGTTTTTTAACATTTATCTCTGTTTTACACCGCCTTTTGCCTCGTTCCTCCGCTTAACGGGACTCGGCCTGTCTGCATTCATTTCTGATTGCGCTTTTATGTCCACTTCTACTCTCAACCCAGCATTTAGTCGGCGCCGAGAAATTTGTGGCCGTGTCTCAATTTTAATGCCCATTCTACGAGTTTCACTTTTGGCAATCGTCTCGTTGACTAACTCTGTCATTTTCCCCTCACAACCCTTATCACAAAGTGGTCTGACACAGACACGCACCCGCATATCGCCTCTCTTTAAAATCACTTTTATGTCAGTCATTAAACTTTAAAGTCTCAAATTGAGATCGAGCTTGCTTCTCTTTATACCAGTGATTCTCAACCGCCGTGCCACGGCACACTAGTGCGCCGCCTGATCCGCTTAAGTGTGCCGCGTAATATTTTCACGGTATATATAAATACATATATATATATATATATATATATATATATATATATATATATATATATATATATATATATATATATCGTAAAATGCATCTATTGGTTGCTTTAGTACACATCATCAGTGATGCTTCTAGCCGAGGTTCATTAGGGGTTTCGGGTCTTTCAGCATCATACCCCCTCTCCACGGTGACTCAGCCGATACTGATGTGGGTGTGTTTGTGTGTGTGTGTGTGTGTATGTATGTGTGTGTGTGTGTGTGTGTGTGTGGAGGTAGTATTTGTACAGCATTAGTATTTGAATAAATGAAAAAGTATTAAACTTTTTTTTCAAATAATTTTTTTCACTATTCTTTGATTATGCACAAATAGCTGAATAGAAACATTGAAATAAAGTAACTTCATATATTTGTGTGTGTATTTTTTTAATCTATGGTTTTATTTAATAAAATTTAAATGTCTACCCTTTAAAAATTTTGCTAAATGTGCCGTGATATTTTCATTTGCTCCTAGGTGTGCCGTTGCTTAAAAATGTTGAGAAATATTGCTTTATACAAAAGCAACGTTACAAGAACCTACGAAATACAAGGTTCTTCAAAAAGAATGAACTGATTTCAATACACAATATTTTAATGAGGAAAAACAATAGAAAGCTCCAACTAAGTTACAAGTATTCTACTCACAATCAAATTTCCTGTCTTACAAATGTTCAATGTGGCCACCACCTGCAGCACGAGCAACATTAATGAGATAAGAGAATTCCTCCCAGGCGCGAGTTGATCGCTGTTGTTATTCGATGTTTAAGGTCATTGAGGTTAGTGAGTAGCGGTGGAACATAAACGCAATCTTTTACGTATCCCCACATGAAAAGAAAATCGCACATCAAGCACAAAGAGTAAGGTAAGTGCTGAACGAGGCTTAGTCTGTAAAGTTTCAAATGTAGACTCCTTAGCACACGCCAGATAGTGAATCGTGAGATCGCAAAAGCACGGCTATCTCGATTCCGTGGACTCCCCCTCAAACGCAACACGGATTCTCGCCACTTGTTCCTCCGAAACTAGTTGTCTTCCTGGACTTTTTCTTTTACACAGACACCCACTCTCTTGAAACTGTTTAAACCACCTTTGAATATTCTTAGGAGAGGGCGGTATTAATATCGAATTGCCTTTGAAAAGCACGCTGCACAATGTCAACCGTATTTGTTTTTTGCGAACTCGTGAACGCAGAACGCCTTTTGCTGAGGATTCGCCATTCCAGGGGTAAAAAAACAACTGAACGTTGCCGGAGATACGGCGTGACTACAGTGCCCCTGTGGCAGCAATTCAAAACTTAGAAAACTCCTCTTGCAAATGGTCACTGACTCATTCCATGACGATGCTTGAGAACTGAAGCAATGCGTCATGAAATCAGTTCATATGACATCTTTCGAAGATCGGGGTAATTCTCTACAATTGAATGGTCATCTTTTTGTCTTTTTGTTATACTTTAGTTCAACCAATACTAGTCCCAAGAGCCACTCGAAATAGATAAGTAAGATTATTGTAAGGGAGACGGAAGAAGTGAATAATATGAGTACGTTTAGGATATATATCGGTTGACCTTGGATTTAAAGAGACCAAGATTGTAGTGGTCAGGGAAGCATCCTCTCGGGAGTTTGTTCCACAAAATAACAATTCTGGGGAAGAAAACTGAAACTTTACTAAATCAACACGAAGAGAATGGGAGATAGTTTCCCTACACGCAAGTCCTCAATCTGCCACTGGGTAGCATGCCACTAGCGTTTACCGCTGGTGGCGCCGTGTTCGTCTCGGTAATGTTACCATTTGCAGACAGCTAGTTGCCCACCGTTAGCCCGCTGGTGGCTGCCACCAGAGGACCGCTGCGTTGTAACTTATAACTCTGTCGGGATTACATGCCCAAGTTTATTACATACTGTCGACATCATAGAGAAAGCATGGATAAAAACAATTCTTTTATCTATTTCTACACATTCTTAAGGATTTCCATCTCAAAACTCGGACACTTCAGGCGGAGAATATAAAATCTTAAACGATTTTTTAAAAGTCACTCATTTTCTTTCTCTTTTTTTAGTCTCCAGCAACGCTAGCTTGGGAAAAATAATATCAGATTTAATTATTTTAAACACACACAAATGCATACATAGACAACACATTTTTCGTTATCCATCTGATGAAGCCATAGAGGCATTTATTTTCGAAACATACTTTCATGAACGTTTTTCCAAATGTCAATAACTTAATACATGCTTTTGCATTTGTATTGGCCTTTCTAGTAATATTCTGAGCATAAATATCGCATACCTTGTTCCAATATCTTTAACAAACACAAACTGTGTCCTATTTCCGGGCTAATTCTACTGTGCGTTCTTTTCATCAAGATTCAGATTCATTAGGCTGATTGTTAAATGGAGTTCACATTCGTTTGCACCTGGTTTCTTAGACAATGCTATAAATCTGGATCTACATAGATCTTCCGATATATTATCACTGTTGAATATCTAATTTATTATGTCTGCGATCTTGTCAATGACGAAATCGGCAAAGCCTGCCAGCACCTTTATTACAATTCCGTCTGGCCCTGCTGATTTTTTTTCTGTTCAATTCGGCCAGTGTGGATTCCACTTAAGATTTTAATAATTCTGGCCCGTTTTTTCTGTGCATTGTCGGCTGTCCTCTTTCGTTGTGGACGAGTTCTCCGATGTATTACTTCCATCTCTGAAGTAGTTTTCTTTCTCTAATGTCAGTTTCCCGTCTTTGGATTTTATGTATCCTGCAGATAAGCATGCCTTTTGTCCTGTTAGTACTCTTGGATAGTGCAAATGAATGTTTGTAAAATATTTTTCCTCATTATTCGTATTCTGCTAAACGAGGAGCAATTTTTCTTGTTCGAGATGAAATGGAACTGATAAAGACATACAAGAAAAAATAAAATTATTTTTTCTATAATTTAGCTTTAATATTTAATATTTTAAAATTCAAGTTTAAATTCTGTTTGCAAATTTTTAACTTTGCCTGACTGAATTAATATTCAATAGAGGCCATTTAAAAAGCACCTGATACTAAGAGAAAATATGACGGCACGTTTTCTTTATGTCTGTCTCTCTCCCTCACACTCTCTCTCTCTCGCTTTCTCTCTCCCTCCCTCTCTTACTCTCTCTATCTATCTATCTATCTGTCTATCACTACCTTTCTCTTTTTCTCTCTTTCATTTTCTCTCTCTTTCATCACCATTACGTATTTTGTTTAGAGGTTGAAGTGTAGGATTTCTAGCAAGGAGTTTCCACCCACGCTATGTCCCCAATTTTTTCTCGTCTAACTAAGATAACCTCTTCGTTTATCTGTCTATTTTGTCTGTTTGTCTGTCTGTCATTGTCCCTCTTTTGATACTATCTACTGATAGTACAAAAAACATAAACTAAACTTACATGACAGGTCACCAGTGCTATAAAGAAGAAAAAATTGCAACCTTATCTTTTCTTAGTCTTCACGTGGTTGCAACTTGTTGCCTCACAAGCTGCTGCTTGTACCTTTAATTCTTTGTAGTGTAATAATTTAATAATTATAAACAATTTTCCTGTAGAGAAATCCTTTCAACAGGAAACCGCAGGATTATTTATTGTTATAAAAAATGACAATTTTGGCACAAGGCCGAAGGAGAAGTGGAGCAAGGCTGGTGAACATTAACTATTCTAGACTTAGCTAATCAGATTCACGACCTATTTATCCATTACAATTTCCCCATTCACTACAAGAACTTATTCATCACTATTCAATCTGACATATAGCAGAATACCACATATTCGCAGGGAACCTACAATTTTTTATGTACACATATCCTAATGCCATTTTTTATTTCTTACAAAAATATATAAAAAGCTAATGATATGAAATCAGGGGGAAGGGGATGATCCCAGAAAACGAAACTAAAATATAACAAAACAGTAGGACCCATCCACACCACAGAAATAAGAGAGGCTGCTGTATTCTACTTCTACACAGAATCAAGAAGCTCACTCACTAACGGAGAGAGAAGGATGAAAATAAATGGTGGAGTGAGAAAATCAAAAACTGACCCAGTCAAGATGAAAACCAAAAGGTACAAAAACAAACTGGGGAGGTTGGAAATCTCGACATAGATCATAACGAAAAAGAATGACGGGAACAAACGGGGAACGACACTTACTCACATTAACAAGGTAAATAAAGAGTCTATCTTAACCAAGGGAGGGTTCTTCAGGAAACCGCCTCGTTGCATCAAGGGGGGGGGGGTAAAAAAAAGAAAATCAAGCCTGGCCCCGTTCACTCGAACCAAGCATCCACACACTTTCGCTGAAATCTGTCTATCGCTTTTTATCAGTACTGGTCTTCATCTTGAGCTGATGCTCAACGAATCCGATCAGATACTGATGAGAATAACGTTCGTTTCGCAAAGTTCCCACCATTCGCGACGTCCACGCCAACATTCTGGCCACGGTTAGCAACGTGAGAAACACCATACGTTTCATCACCATAGAGACGAAACATTATCGCACGCGTACGCGAGATCGATGGACACGAGATGTTCGGGCTCGATACAAGCCGTCAACTCGCCGACATAGTCCTAGGACAGGCGCACCTAAGAACAATGGTAGAAGGTGGGAGAAGTCGTTTCCTCTAGACCAAGGCTAGTTTGATAGACATTTTCCAATAAAAAACAGGACGGAAAGGACCCAAACGCATTGTCTCAGACTGCCAGAGCCTATATCGCAAGTAATTCGTCCGTATAGTACAATCCCGCCGACGTCCGTAGGGAATGTTAATTTGAGGGCCTGCCTGAACACAGTTTAGAAAGTTTCTTTAGCTCTTCTGACTCCACTTTAGCCATCCTGATGTTTAGGAATAATTTTTGTGTGGCATCCAACAAATCCCACATCTTCAATTTGCTACCATAATTACGGATCAGGATTATCCCCAAGTAGCATCAGGGAAGTTCCTGGGGTCCTCCGTCAGCTACCGTTACATTTAAACAATGAGGACTTTCCTCTGCGAAGAAATGTCCCTCTCTAGAGCCTGCCTGTCTATATGACAAATAGCCTTCCTCTTTAGGAAGGAATTCTTTTTTGTGGAGGTGTTTAGGAGAAGGGAGACAACGGGGCTCTAGAAGGGGAAGAAGGGGTGCCTTGCCTTTCCTTTACACTCCGTTAGATCTGATCTAGCTGGTGAAGCAGATGCAGATAGGGTCATTGCTTTGTCCCTAGCCTTGCTCCGCCTTGCTCCGCCTTGCTCCAACCAGACATTTTTCTCTTCCCGTCACCTTTTCCTCTTTTTCTTCTTCCTCCATCCCCCCCTTTTTAAAGAGGAAGAACGAGGTGTAGGCATCTCCTCCACCTCTATATAAAGATCCAGCCACGGCAACTTCTCAGGTTGTTGTTGCTGCTCTTTTAGATGCTTCTGCTGCTGTTGTAGCTGCAGCTGTTGGAGAGTATATGAGTAAGTTGCGAAGTGTCGAATTCAATGAAAATCTTTTTCATCATAATTTTTAGGAGGCAGTCTACTTATATACCAAAGTCTTTAATATATTAGTAATAAACCTTCCATAGAGTTTACCTCATCTTGTACTAGCATTTTATAATTCACCAGCGTTTTGACTATGATTGGTTTGCTACGATAAAACACGCAACACCTGCTAATAAATCGTTTTCCTTTATATCACATGATGTGGATTAGAATAATTTACACTATTTACATTATTCGAACTGTTGTCCTTATCTTTATTGTCATATTCGACATTTCGGCCAATGTACCTTCTTCAAATGATATACGTTCGAAATTCCAACGTGGTTGACAGCTGCATTATTGTGGAAGTTTCTAGAAGTGTGACCGTTCAACACGATTTTGATTACACGAGTCGTTAAAACCGATTGGATTAGATCAATATAGTCCTTGAGCTTGTGGGGGAGGCCAGCACTGTCAAACACCTTCGAAACATCAAAAACCATAGCCCAAGCTTCGCTGTTTTTTTATCTAAAACCTGTTGAGCGATAGCAGTTCACCTCAGCAGTTGGCCTAGAGAGACGTGAAAGAAGTTCATTGAAAGTGAGATGCTTAACCAATTGAGAGTTGATTAGAACATCTAGTACTTTGCCAAAAAGAGGTAAAAGACTAACAGCAGGATAATTCGTGGGATCAGAATCTCCACCAGAGTTCTTAAAGACAGAAACTACAGAAGCGGATTTCCAACAAGCTGAAAAGCACCAGATCTTAATGACTCGACTTATACACGAGTATAAATAGCAGATTTTCCAACAATTTAAAAAAACAAGGCACTACATTACAAAATCTGAATTGGCTCTAGTGAAATCAAATCAAAGATTATTCAGTTCTTAAGAGAATTTTTTGATTTGCGGATTTGATAATGCAGCAAGCTCTTTCCCTCAGTTAAGTGGCCAACCAAAGAAAGCACACCTTTTTATTCTCTTCTCCCAATCTCGTCGCAGATAATTCATTATATTCTGATCACGTTGCTCTTTCTCCTCTTCCTTTTATTTCAATCGTTTATTCTTAGACGGATTAGGGCGGAACATTTCTATTAGATTTTCTTCGAAGCAATTACAATAATACAAATAATAATAATAATAATAATAATTATTATTATTATTATTATTATTATTATTATTATTATTATTATTATTATTATTTACACGCTTCGAGAATGGACTGGAAAGGACTGGAAATTATACTTAATATCCAATCGAGACCGGTTGCCTGTGACTGTCATCACATTCGACGCTGTACAATAGAGAAACACGCTATGAAAACGGCTGGAAGTGGAAACGAAGGTGATACGAGTCACGAAGTCATCGCATTCTATTGCTGGGTGGGAGTGAACGCAATAATCATTGGGGATGAAGTGGGAGAAAATAAAGTTTAGGTAAAAAGACGTCTCCTCTGTGTCAGACACTTTTAGATAAAATCATTAGAATGGGAGAATAAACTGTTGCTATATCATAAGTGGGACATGATTCGATTTGTGCGCTTTCTACGGTTTATCAATTTGCAGGTTATTTAAAGCCAGAAAGTATTTTTAGATTGTAAAAAAATGTTGTTTTTTGTAGGGTTGGTGATAATAATGATTTGATGGTACAAGTCTTATTAATTAAGCCCTAGCTGCGGGGAAGTAGTGACTAAATGTGACATGTTGCCTACTATAATTTATACGTGTGAAATATTCCGCATATTATTAGTGCAAAACATTTGCTCCTCATTGGTATTCTAAAATAACATTTCATGACGTGTTCCTTCAGTACCGAGGTGATCGTGACTGGCCACAGATTTCTATGCCTTTATTATACATGAATTGCTATGTATTCTAGTAAAAGTGGGGTGATTTCCCACTGCCTTGGAATGTTGTGGTTTCCTTCATTTAAAAGGCTGGAATAAACTTTGCCTTCGCCTGCTTCGATTAATCAACTCATCTTTCTAGTTATATATATAGTCTTTCTTAGCCATCGACTTAAATCTGAAGTGAGGGCACAGGAATACTATTGTTCCTAGTTTTTCGTTTATATTATAAAATAAAGTTCATTAGTCTTGCATAATGGCTTCATAGTCATTTGGGCTTTTGTGTCAAGATGTGGCTGTAGTTATCGTAGTACGAATTTGTTTTTGTGTCTACATTTGGAAGTGAACTTTGATCGTATGCTTGGAAATTCACGTTGTGTTGAAATTTCTACTTTCTTTTCCAGGAAAATGTTTAAAGATCTTTTTGTAAACTAGTGGTAGTTTCATTTTTTAAATCGGAATCACCCCAGGCAAGGCAGTAAAGCCAATAAAACACGGGGGTTACAGAGCATGGAAGAATTAGGGACAGAAACATTAATGATGAGCAGAAAGAGAAGACCGTAATCGGGGAGACAGTAGATAGCAATTGACATTACATTTAAATTTTTGTAGATTAATTTGGCTGGAATGTATGGAGCCGGAAGGGAGTTCCACAAGCGAGAAGTGCGATAGAAGAAACTGTTAGTATAAAATTTACAGCTATCTGATGAGGTCTTGATGTCAGTCTAGTGTTGCGCTTAAATTCAAAACCTCTAGGTACCATAGCAAAGAGCTCATTCGAACAATTACCATGAAATTATTTATAGAAAAGACACAGAGAGGCAACCTTGGGGCAGTGGGAAAGTGGCTGAAACTGAGCTGCCAGATCAGGGTTTATAATATTGCAGATTCTTCTTTGTATTTTATCAAGGAGCTGAAGGTAAATAGCAGGGGCACCGAACCACATGTTGCAGCAATATTCTAAGCATGGAATATTCTTATGTTTCATGTTATTTCTTATGCGATTTGGTTTGTCTTTTTTATCTTTTGCGTGTATTTTAGAGATTTTCAGCTGCTGAGCTAAAAGTGAACACCAAAAAACTGAAAACTTCCGTGTATGAATTACAAACAGTACAATTTTAAATCAGAATTGCCAACAATAAATTTTATAACAAAATGACCAACAAAATACTTAAAACTATAAAAGCCATAAAACTATTTTCAAAATATTTAGATTTCGGCATTAAATGACCCATAGAGGTTCATATGACGCAAAAACAAAATTGACCAAGCCAAACAGAATCCTCAAGGCAGCTATCAAGGAGGAGTAGGCCAAGGTGTACAAGGACTTCCTACTTATGCGCATTTTTTAATTGTCGTGTTGTGACTGTCATTGAAAACAATGGAAGCCACACCGAATAAATTATTCATTTTGATATTATTACCTATGTATTCTGTGCCTATCCCTGTGTGCAATCATGCCTCTTTATGTATAATAAGCGAGTTTAGAACTTCGCTGTAATTTCGTAAGTTTTACTTCCTGATGAGGTGTTCAACAATTCTTACATACATGAGCAAATGACCTGCATTCAGCTGAGCAAAAGCAACAAAAAAGATTCTTTTTTGTTTTAAGTAAACATACAGGAATAAAGGGTTGTTGCCTAAATATTCAAATAGATAGATAGATAGATAGATAGATAGATAGATAGATAGATAGATAGATTTCTACAAGACTAGAATTAGCTGTTATCTTTCCTGCATAGCCCCAAGAACTTCACTTCTAGCTCTTTCTTAATACAACTCCACGTAGTAACCCTCTATCTTGAGTGGCTCCCAGTCCTTGTATTGGGTGAACATTAGTCACAGAAAAAGAAAAAAGATAGATATCAACAGACTGAGATAAATGTCGATAGAGAGAAAGCGATATAAACGTTGTCTGAATGCAATATGTTCACTATTTTCTGAACATTCGCTATAATAGGCGAGTTTTGAATTCGTTGTTCAACACAGAAAGAAATCATGAGAGAATGAAAAATCCTCAGTCAAAATTATTATAATTATTTAAAGGTTTTTAAAATTAACTCTCGTCAAATACAAAAGATGACGGGAAACACTTTCGACAGAGAGGTAAACAGGGAGTAAGCTTATCGCGATAAGTAGTTTTGACTTTTTACCTTTTCTTTAATAAAAATATTTATATTCGTTTCCTGTAATGCATGCACTATCTCTGTATATATATATATATATATATATATGTGTGTGTGTGTGTGTGTGTGTGTGTGTGTGTGTGTGTGTGTGTGTGTGTGTGTGTCTGTGTGTGTGAGTACATGTACCATATTATATATATATATATATATACATAAAGAAATATAGTCTTAAGGTATGCTATATTTATGGGATAAAGTGCTCAATATCAGAGATAGAGCGTGTGTAAATATAAAAGTGAACATAGAAGTCAACACTTACAGGCGACAGTCTGTTTCATGGTAGACGCAATCGTCAGGCCACGAGTGCTGTTATTTTTCTCGGCTATTTATATACACGAGTCAGTGGTGCAATGTGGGTATTCTATTTTGGTGGTTATTTTACCGGAAGTCGTTTATTTGTTTATTTATTTATTGGGGTTAAATTATTTTGCTTGTCATTATTTTTTTTTTTTTTTTTTTATTTTTTTATTTCTTATCTTATATATTTATTTTTGATTTTTATCGGTGTTTTTATTAACGTAGTAAAAATTTGTTTATATCGATTATTTAATAGTTTTGGTTTGGGAAGATAATTAAAGCTATTTATTCAATTTTGAGGTTGAGTGTTGTAGTTTATTCTAAGTATTATTTTGGCGGGAGCATATTTTAATTTGGTTATTACTTCATGTATTTATTTGAATTGATTATCTTTATTTGTTTTTTCTAACGATTAATTTATCGGGATCGGTTTGTTAGTTTATTTTATATATATATATATATATATATATATATATATATATGTGTGTGTGTGTGTGTGTGTGTGTGTGCGTGTGTGTGTGTGTGTGTGATGAAATATTTAGTTAATTCGCTGTATTAATCATCTGGCGAAACCTTAGCGGTCAAAACCGCACTCGTATTTCTATCCAGCGTCTAATTATTTTATTACCTATATATTTATTAATAGCTCTACATGTTAATGTTTCTATCTTGTTATTGAGCACTTTTTTATTACACACATTTTTAAATACACGGGTCAGTGGTGCATTGTGGGTATTCTATTTTAGCGGTTATTTTATGTATAAAAATCTCTCTCCCTCTTTATATATATATATATATATATATATATATATATATATATATATATAAAGAGGGAGAGAGAGTTTTAAACAGACAAAACCGTATATTTTTCCCTTAGAGAGTTAACCTTCTTCCGGCCAACTCCTCATCAGAAGAATCGCTGGTGACTAGTATACTATAAGGATAATCTCGGCAAATAGACAAACTGGGAGGAGACGAGGAACTACGATTAAAATACAATTTAATTAAAAAGTCTAAAAAAGAGGGGGGAAATGGGGAAAAAACACAATTAACAGTTCCAGTGAGCCAGTGTTGTCCGGAAAAGGTTTACCTTTTTAAGGGAAAATATGCACTTTTGTCTGTTTAAAACTGTCTGTGGTATCACACACACACACACACACACACACACACACACACACACACATATATATATATATATATATATATATATATATATATATATATATATATATATACAGAAATCGTGGTCTATTACGTTTTACTGAAAGATAAAAGACTGCAAATGAAAACTTTCATTTATTCTGTTGTTATGAAAATAAAAAAATGCAATCAAAACGAAGAAATCAATATGTTTTTGCTTTGCTGATTTACTTACATCTTTACAGATTTATTTCTTATAGTTCTAAACCAAATGAAGCGCTGTGGTTGTCAGAGTAAATCTCGTGACGCTAATAAGCTGCAGAAATGGCTGCGCGTTCATAATGTTTAAATATTTACTTCGTGGCCATTTTGGATTCTCTCAAAGCTTTCGCTTTTGCGGACACGATATTTCCTGTTTATTTATTTACGGCTTTTCGTCTAATTTCGGTTTCTATTGCGAATTTCTGAAACTGAAAAAAAATCACTTGTAATGCTAGGAAAAATTGCAATACGAAATTGTTTATTTTTAACACTTTTTCCTTTCTTCTGTTTGCTGATAACATTCTAGTTTTCTCTTCTCTTTTTTGTGTCTCTTCATTCTTTTCTTTGCTTTTGTTTTTTTGTTTACTTGCTTCACGACGGTTCAATCATGTCTGACCAATGAAATTCAATAGCGCCGTATTTGATCAGCAATTGAAATGGTGAGGGAATGCTGTTGGCCTTGTACCAGACTAGTTAAATCATACTAAGTAAACAGCATTACTTATGAGAAGTTATGATGAGAAAAATATAACGGATATATCCAAAGAAAATAATAAATAGTTAAAATTAAAAATATGATAAAATTTTAACAAGATGTTTAACCAGTCTGTATTTTAATATCATTTTCATTTATTTTTTAGCTGGAAAAATAATAGGTTATAAAAACCTAAATTTTGATTAACCGAATTGAATTGTGATGTCACAACTGATCCAATAATTCTTTTAGATGATTTATGATGAAGCAATTGTAATATTTTCGCGTTTGATGGTTTGCTTTTAATATAGAGGGAATTAATGTGTTTTCAGTTTTATAGCTCTGTTGTATTCATAAATACGTTTTTTTTAAACGACGTTGTGTTTCAGCAATATAAATTTACTTATATATATATATAGATATATATATATATATATATATATATATATATATATATATATTAATGAATACACATATATTGCTACGTTTGTAGTGCAACATAATGTTTCATATTTTCCCAAGTCGTCAGGTATATGTGCATTTATTAATATATACTTTATAGTTCTGTTTAACTACATTGTGTACTGTTTTGTTTGCATCATAAATTAAATTAGATAAATATTTATTTGCTTATTTGTGTATGCGCGCTTTTGCGCGAATATACATTTGCTAATATCTCGTATTTTCGTTTATATTCACACTTAAGTGAACTGTCGCCTCTAAGGTTTGACTTCAATGTTCGCTTTTATATTTACACACGCTCTATCTCTGATATCGAGCACTTTATCCCATAAATATAGCACATTTTAAGACTATATTTCTTCATATATATATATGTGTGTGTGTGTGTGTGTGTGTGTGTGTGTGTGTGTGTGTGTGTGTGCATATAAAGTAATAAAAACCGTTATTTTTAGAGCATACTCATATCTGAATAGATACTTTGTATATTTATTAAACAAAATATTTCTTTATTTTCATCACCTGCATATTCAAGAAAGTTATTAGAAAAATATGCGCTCTCCAGCAGCATTCGAACCTGCCTTCCCCTAGAGGAAACCGTCATTAGACCTGACCTGCCTTGAGATCTCAGTTACCAAGTACCAGATGGACAATCAATACTCGAATAGTTTGTTTGTTTGTTTGTTTGTGGTTTTATGGCATATCAACCACTATGGGTTATTTAATGCCAGATCCAGTATTTACTAGATATATCAAAAGCGTATAGTTGGCAACATCATTGTTTCAAAAACGTATAGCTGGCAACATCATTGTGTCAAAAACGTATAGCTGGCAACTGTTTCAAAAACGTATAGCTGGAAACTGTTTCAAAAACGTATAGCTGACAACATCATTGTTTCAAAAAAAAGTATCCCTGGCAACATCTTTGTTTCAAAAACGTATAGCTGGCAACATCATTGTTTAAAAAAAATGTATCCCTGGGAACATCATTGTTTCAAAAACGTATAGCTGGGAACATCATTGTTTCAAAAACGTATAGCTGGCAACATCACTGTTTCAAAAACGTATAGCTGGCAACATCATCGTTTCAAAAACGTATAGCTGGAAACATAATTGTTTCCCATCACATTTTAGGGGTAAGGTGTTAGTATATTTAGTGTAGGGTTTGGGAGGGAAAGTTAAGTTGTAGTTGTTTTGGGATGGGTTAGATGTGATTGGGCATTACATGACCAGCCGATTGATCGAATCGACGGCCTTTTGGTTGGACGTAGTTTATCGTCATACCCAGGACGTGGACACACCTTGGGATTTCACTATTTTCCCATAGCTGGGACCCTAACAGGTGCTACCACCCCGGGTCAGGGTGGACCTGGGAACATCAGCAATTAAGAGGTGGTTCCACGCTCCTCAAAACCTCCTGATCAGAGGCCTTGCTGTTGGGTGTAGTTTATCGTCTTACCCAGGACTCGGATGCAGTTTAACGTCATACCCAGGACGGACTCGAATAGTGTTTTTAAATAGAGATTTTTCCAGACTCTCGAAATATGCACCTCTACTCTGTTCCGTATCTTAACGTAAACAATACAATTTTAGGAAGGGATTTTTCAATTCATTAATCCGATATATTATATTACTTAAACGTCATTTTTAGTGGATACCTAAACTTTTCTAATAAGATTTCTCGAATATTCCGGCCGATAGATGAAAACAAATATACTGTTTAATAAATAAACAGAGCATCTACTCAGTAAACATACAATAAACAATATTTATATATATATATATATATATATATATATATATATATGCATGTGTCATTAATAACGACAGACAAGGTACTACGATTGAGCTTTTTATTTAATTTTTCTTGTGTTCGAACAAGAGCTTTCTTTACAGGACAAAGGGTGTGTAAGAACTGTCCAAATGTTTTATGTTTCCGAGCGCTTTCGGCTATACCTTTAGCCATTATCAAGGAGGATTCGATTTTTCGGCTAAATTGAGTGTGTGTATTATGTGTATGTCATAGTGTGTAGTAGGGATGTTTTTAATTTCCGAATACGGTTAGCACATTGTGGCCTTGTTTGTAGTTAATATTGTTAAGAGTTGGCTTTTTCTTTTTTATTATTAAATCCTCCATTATTTTTAATCTTTTTTTGCAGATGGAAGCAGTTAATATATTTGTGTTTTCTACTAATGTGTTTCTAATGGAGTCTGGTAAATTTGTGTGCGTGTTTAAATGCGTTCTAATGGAGCTGTGGTCAGATAGGTGAAACGTAAGAAGTCTGGATAAGCATCTAGAAACACATTAGTAGAAAACACAAATATATTAACTGCTTCCATCTGCAAAAAAAGATTAAAAATAATGGAGGATTTAATAATAAAAAAGAAAAAGCCAACTCTTAACAATATTAACTACAAACAAGGCCACAATGTGCTAACCATATTCGGAAATTAAAAACATCCCTACTACACACTATGACATACACATAATACACACACTCAATTTAGCCGAAAAATCGAATCATCCTTGATAATGGCTAAAGGTATAGCCGAAAGCGCTCGGAAAAATAAAACATTTGGACAGTTCTTACACACCCTTTGTCTTGTAAAGAAAGCTCTTGTTCGAACACAAGAAAAAATAAATGAAAAGCTCAATCGTAGTACCTTGTCTGTCGTTATTAATGACACATGCATAAACGAAGGATTACTGCCTAAATATATATATATATATATATATATATATATATATATATATATATATATATATATATATATATATAATTTTGTATAATTTTATATATCAACAAACACCATTTTGAAAGATAGGAAAAAATTATTTGTGGCGCGTTTCATCGTTAGGATTTCAGTGGACTGAGTTTTATTGATGTTACCACGTCTACACATGCGCATGAAACGAGTTGCTGGTAGTTTCAATATTTTTTAAAGAATATTTTTTCAATCTAGCCAAATTCATCTGTATTCTCTTTTTTCTTTTCTTTTCTCTCTCTCTCTCTCTCTCTCTCGCTCTCTCTCTCTCTCTCTCCATTACCTTTGTACCTGACTATCCCGCATTGTGACAACAGAACATCTACCAAGAATGGTGATATATTGTAATAGCCGGGACGAAAATTTACCGTTACTGAACTAGCGATCAAGGCATTTTACAGTTATTTTCCTCACTGTGGATTATTTTCTCTTTTAATGAAAGTAACATTTCCTATGCCAAAATTGCGATCAGTTTCGTTACGGTGAACAACCAATGCGCTTTGTGTCTTATTTTCCCGTGTGTTAACTTCTACATAGTAGTTTAGCTGTGTGGAGTACGTACGGTGGGTGGTATATGCTTTTTTGGCGGTCACGGTTGACCTTGGCTACAAATGACAGGAAATTATCGAGAGCCAAATTCGACTACGTCCAAATGAGACAGGGCACAAAGAAGAAGAAGAAGAAGAAGAAGAAGAAGAAGAAGAAGAAGAAGAAGAAGAAGAAGAAGAAGAAGAAGAAGATTAGTGTATATCTTTATAACTTTTCTTTTAGCAGTTTGTATGAATAAACAGAGGTATTGTAATGTTGTGAGCGTGTTTATAGAGGGTGCAATAAGTAAATTGTTGCCATTTTATATTTTTAATTTCGCGCATGCGCGTTGTTTGTTTTCTTATTTTTGACTGCACAGTATAGTAGGGTTCTTTGGACACCGTCTGTGAGAAAAAGAGTACCATGATGCAATTCACTCCGCCAGAAACGGCATGCTGTACTGCTTGGCATTCGCGTCGGAAACTCCAATACTAACACTTCAAAGTTTTGGGGTGTCAATCTGAGGACAGTACAGAGCATTCGGGGAGAGTTGGATGAGTTTAATAATGAATTACGAAGGTACGGCAGCTCGGAAAACTCACTGTGGCCGTTCTGATAAGAAAAGAACTACTGTTGTTTGTGAAGGCCTCAGGCTCAACTCGGAAGCCTGCATCATGTGCCTTGAGGAGATAGTGCTATCCTGGGTCAAGAGGGTGTCACTTTGGAAAAGGGACTCTGCACCATAACGCACAAGCAAGAGAACCCAGTCAAGACCGTCACACAATTCCTGCGACAACATCACTCCTAACATCTGGCCACCTAACTCCCCAGACTTCACTACCCCCTTGATTATTATGCGTGGTGCAGTTGAACGAGAGAACAACAAAACTCCTTGTAATACCAAAGATGTGGATTATGGCAGCATTCACCAATTTAACAAGGAGACCTCTCAGAAGAGTTGCAGGTGATTCCGAAGTGTCTGGAGACCGTGGTTGAAGCTAATGGCGATTTTATTGAATAAATTTTCTCTTTAGATTTTCAAGGTATTTTGTGTAATTTTGTTAAATATCTCTGTTGAAATGAGATGTCAGTGTTATTTTCATTTTTGCGTAGTCATTATGCAGCCCTAAAAAAAACAAACACGGAATATCCTGAATTTCAGTCTCAATAGCTACGTTTGAAGCTTTAAAATGTTTTTTGTCTTTTGTTTAACGACATATAAACTCCTTATGGGTCATTTAATGCCGAAATTTAATTTTCCTAGGAGCATTAATAATTTCTTTTACAAAAATGCATTGCTGGTAATATTATTTATTATAAAAATTTATTGTTGGACCCTTCACTAATAAAATATATTTCTACACTTTCATAATGTTTTGACCCCATTTTGGTGGTTCACTGTTTGTCCATATCGGAGACCCTAACAGGTGCTACCATCCCGGGTCAGAGTGGACCTAGGAACAACAGCAATTAAGAGGTAGTTCCACGCTACTCAAAACCTCGCAATCAGACGGCCTTACTGCCGGATGTAGTTTATCGTCATACCCAGGACTAGCTTTAAAATTGGTTTCACGGTTAAATGTTACTTTTTTAAATGTCTTTTTATTTTTTTATTTTTTACTATTGTTCATCCGATACCAGATCGAAGAGTCACTCAAGCTAGAGGGTTACAAAATAGAAATGTTGTAAGGGCGTAAAAGGAGGGACCAAATTTTTGCATATTATGAGAATAACGGTTGACCCTCGACTGGAAGAGGTTAGGATTGTAGAGATTGCGGAACGTCCGAATTAAAAACAATAATAAAATTGAAATTAAGAAAACATGGGTAGCCTGTTAAATAAATCACTTGTATTTACAAACATATATACATGGATTCAAAAGGTAGTAAAACAAATAGTCTTTAGTCGAGTCTTTGAGTAGTTGGTTTACAGAAAATCTTGGTTTAGAAAAGACTTTTATCGTTAGCGAAGATTCACTGACTTTCTTTGTTGTTGTTGACGAACCGTTTGAAGACGCCGACTGACCATGTCTAATGTTGTTGGTGGAGATGATCCGTTTGAAATAGCCTCCAGTTTTTTGTTTCAACACGCAATAGGAGGAAAGAAAAAGTTATGTAGCCACGTCTTTTCTTGTGTCTGAACGGGTTGGAAACAGTCGCATCTATGCTCGCTGAAAGTCGAAATCTATCGGTTTTTATAAGAAATGTTTCCCAAAAGTAGGCTCGATAAAAATAGGATTTTAGATTTCTCACTTTGGTCAAATATTTCACATGGTGATGTTTTGTGATGTCAACGAACACTCGTTTGACACTTTTGTAATGCCAACAAATCCTCGTTGTCACTTTCGTGATGCTCGTTGTAGTAGAGACTTTGTAATCGCAGATACAACTTATAGTAAAGCCGTCGAACAATACTGGTGTCAGACGCCTTCGAATGTCACTTGTCCTAATAGAACTTGCTCGATAATACTCGCTCGAATAACAATCCGTATAGTGAAATAGTATAGAGAATAGCGGTCCGTATAGTAATAGAGAGAATAGAAATGGTGATCCGAATAGTAATAGAGGATAGGATAGAAATAACGATCCTAATAGTAATAAACGATAGACTAGAATGGAGGTCGTTTTAGCCGCCAAAATACTACCTACTTATGCGTTTCTCCCATGGTCACATGAACCACTTTATTTAATAATGGGATCGCCTGTGTTAGATAATTAGAGAACTAGAAAGGATTATCATAAACATGCTTGAATGAAGATATGTTTCCTACATATATATATATATATATATATATATATATATATATATATATATATATATATATATATTATAGGTACGTCCAGAGAAATGCTATACTATTACAATGAATTTTTAAAATTGAATAATCTTTCTTGCAGCTTTTAGTTATTGTTTTATTTCTTTAACAGTAAGCTTCACTTTGGTCCGGGGGCAATTCAAAGTAGCGGGTTACGTTAAGGGGTAGTCTATGTGGATAGGAGTGGAAGATAAAGGTTAATTCTAGATTTGAACAGGTTAAAATTGTAGTCATCATAGAAATATATCCTCTTGGGAGTCGGTTCTACAGAGCAGTGAATCGCGGTTTTTATTTCAAACTAATGGATTAAATATAAGCTTTCTAATAAGCAAAACACTTTGCTGTATTTCAAAATTAATTTAAATTAACTTGAAGGAGTTTGTGTTTTGAAATCGCTAAAAATCACTGATTTTGCGCTATTTTTAACCTTCTGTCATCACAATTTAATTCTCTTTATTAAAAAAATCTTTCAAAAATAAAATATACTTTTCTGAAACTTTATTTGAATGATATTAGCTGATATGAAGTTTAATATGATTTTAAACAAAATACTTTCAGTTTAAAATATCACAGAAATGCATTTTTTGGCGGTTTTGAGTGGTTAACAGGCTGACCAACAAATGCAAGTCTATCTAATTCTTTTCTACGGCGGACATATCTGTAAAAAGAATATAACGTGAACGCCTTTTTCAGTTTTATTTTATTTTACATTTTTATATTATTTTATAATTTGTAATGTTAAGAAATCTAAAAAAGAATTTGTAATCTAATGTCTTATTGAATTTTAGTTACTTGGCTTTAAATTTACTATAGTTATCACTCTAATTTTCTGATAACGTCGTGTATGGACATCTTTATTTACAAAACTCGGCACGTTTATACATTTAACAAAAATACAAAATTCTTTTTGAAAATATTTGGGGTCGACGAATTGTATTAAGCTTTTCCATTTATGATTAGTAAATATAGTTTTTACTTAATAACAATATCACCTAACCGGTACAAATTAATACAGAAATTTTTAAAAAATTAAAATTTTATTTGAATTATTTTTTAAATAGAAACAGTTCTTGTAAAAATTCATTATTCAGTGAAAAATAATTTCTTAAGACAACAGTGTTCATAAAGTTTCCTATAACAATCTTTGACCACGCTCTCCGCTGACACAAGAAAAACAAAATTTCTAACCAAAATTACGAATGTTCCAAAAGAGATCAAGAAATATAATTCAACAATCTAAAATACTTTTGTCATTCCTCTTAGTAATAACATAAAGATTTTGACAATGAAACTTTGTTTTTATTAAGTTTAGGACATTTTTTCATCAAGGAATGCTTGTTTTTAGTGAATCTTTAGAGGTACCTATACGCTTGTACCTATGTATAATGCGTGTCACGCTTAGTATCACTAATATTGAGAAGGAAACATAAAGAGAGAGACAGACAGGGAGAGTAAAAGAGAGAAAGCGAGAGGCAACACAGAGAGGGAGTGGAAACTGAGTCATCTTAGATAAAAGCAGTTGTTTGCAGTGAGGAGTTAAATCATATTTCATCACCTAACGATCTCTTGTGCGTGCTTTCGCTGGGAAAGTTTCAAAATAATATTACGCTCAAGCCCCCAGATGTCCATCGCCCAGAGAATAACCTCTCCTTCGGGGTGGGGGTCATTAATTTGAAGCGTTCCAAAAGAGAAAGTGCCGAGAGGGGTTTCAGCGATTTTTTCACGTAATTCCTGTTTAAACATTTGATTTGTGTCACATTCGGTAGTGATGTAGGCGCACTGAAATATTTCATCTTTTTGGGACAATTTCGACCCTGAACTGTCAGTGAACTTTTGAAATTCAAATCTATTTTTTTTTTATATCTTCGAGAATTTGTTACAGGCTCCGACTCTGTTGAACGTCAAAAAGGGGAAACAGAAAGGGGTGGTTATATAAAACAGAAAGCGAGTGAGTGGCGTAGAACGACAGAAAGAGATTGCGACATAGAAAAGAATTGGGAGGGTGGGCATCTTAGATAAAGACGGTTGTTTGTTGTGAGGGGTTAAATCATGTTTCCTCACCTGACAATCTATGTGGACAAATTCACCTGTGAACTGCAAGTGACCTTTTGAAATTAAAATCTTTTTTTTTTAATCTTACCTTCTTGAATTTGTTACAGACTGGGGTAAGTGAATGCCATCTTGGTGGGATCGATTTACAATGAATTTCTATGGCGAACCGAACGCTGTTTTAAAAGCATATAAATATAGTCTAAAATTATAAATTTATCTGTTAACATTGACAAGGAGGAAAGAAGATTTGGGAGATCTCTATACTGAAGGTGTTCATAAACCATTGCAAGCTCGCAGTGAAGCACTTGAAAATATTAATTGTTTGCAATCAGTATTTGAAATGATCTGTAGTGTAAAATAACCCTTGTACAGCAACAACATATTAGAACTATAGAGATACCAGAGGAACGAAAGGGAATTATGATACATTTTATTTTAGATCCATATACAAGGTCTCTATCAACATGGAGATTACAGCAAAGGGGCATCTCCAGTTTACAGAGATATTGTTTATTATTTTTATCCACAAGGACATTAAAATAGCGAATATCTTATCTCTCCTGTTATCTAGATCCAATTTTATCCAATATTATTTCCAAATAGAGAACACTGTTGGCACATAAACATGAAAGATCTTTATTTTAATTCACCCCAAATAAGATAAAGTTACTTATAGCAAATATTAATTTACCCAAAGAAATTATAAATTTTAAATCGTGAAACACAATAATGTTTCATGCACTGTGTGTTAGATACAACAGCCTCCACATTATTAGACATAATCCGAAGCTGTATATTACCCAATTATATTCATCTGACTGTAAATCACAGTATAAATTTCGTTGACCCAGAAACATCAGTTCACACGAAAACAATCGAAAGTACCTGGCGGAACGCCAAAATGAAGAATAATGTTCGGGAGCCATCGCAGCATGATAGACTCTCTTCTTTATGTGAGTTCCTTTGGAGACGTAAGGCAAAAAATAACAATAAATACATTTTTTAACAAATGTTAAAGGACATTTCTGAATATTGGTGTGAATTTTAGTAAATATAAATTCTCTTTATTTTGGGGTGAATTAATATTTTGGAGTGAATTATGAGAAAATATGCAACATAGAACAGGTCGAAGAATGCCAGACAAGAATACGCAATAAAGTTACCATGTACTGTTATAGTTATCGTTTGGCAATAAGAAACAATTTTATTGCCTTATATCGTTCAGGAAAATTATTGAAACAATATATAATTGATGCCTACGTCAAAGTGAAAGGGTGTTGCCTAAACCGCATCAGGAATAACCAACAAAGAGTGGATCCATAATCGATAAGGGTGGCGATCCCGGTGTTCCTGTCATACCACCATCTTCGTTTTAAGGTAGTTCTTATGTATATATTGGGCACATCTGTAGCTCACGTACAACTGGACTTCAAAAGAGAAGCATTACTCGCTGTCATATACTAATAATGATGAAAGGCCCAAATAAATCAGGACAAGACAACAAATTGATGCAATCGTTTCTGCTGTAACTCCATGGAGACAAGAGACTTTTCTTTGAGAATTGATAAGAACACTTATAATACATGGTCCTTGTGGAACATAAAAACCTACCTTCCCTTGCATAGTGAATGGTTAGTGTCAGAAAAAAATTCCTGAAGGCATTTAGGGATGAAACTTCTGAAAACATTGAAGGTTATTCTGCATTTAAAAAAGACGCAATAATAGAGAGACTGTATAAGTAGGAAATGGCCGTAGTCATTTCCGCGGCCAAGATAACTGCGATAAAAGTGTAGTATCTGTTACAGTAGCAGCAGCGATTCTAGCCAGCTCCAGCTAGTTGCAACGATATACGATAAACTGTCCTTTTCAGGACAACACTTTTCAACGACGCAAAATTGTCCTTCTTCTCACATGGACATACAGAGATAATTTTTGCCTAGTACACTGTAATATTATTTTTGCCGATGTATTTTCTCTAACAAAAATAAACTTGGTAATATATTTTTTTACTCAAGTCTTCGTTTTGTTTGTTGTCGTCTTTCATAATTTAATATCTGTTTGCTGACCAATATACCACCCACAACAAGAAGATGGTCAAGGACAAGATGATGAGGAAATCAGACAATGCTTATCCTGTGGATATGTTTCACCTCCGGAAGACATATGGCGTCTCTCTGAGTATAATATATATGGACATTTAGTTCCATGCAGTTTATCGTTGTAGTTACCTGAAGAACAACAGTAGTGAGTTCAATCCTCACATAATTTCGGTCGAGTGCCACAAATAAGCTAAGCTTAGTAAATCCCTATCAAGAAGGTCAGTAGATGCAAGCTGCTGGTCAAGCACAGCGCCGTGAGAGGCACTTACTGCATGATTTAAATCAAATCAAGTCGAGGTTGCATCTAAATAGTTTCTCTACTGTGAGATATTTAATCGAAAGGACATGAAATGGATTTTCGAGGATACGAAGAAACAACAATGCCATAACTAGAAAGTATTCAATAAATCTCAGACAAATAAGTAGAGCATGAAGATTTCGCACTCTACTTATTGTCATTTTCAGAGAGAAAGAAAATTCTTGCGGAGCACTTTTGGTCTACGTGACAGTAATAATTGCAACTGAAGCAGAAGGAGGACAGGAACATGATGAAGTAATTTTTTATCAGGCAGATGTTTCACCCCCAGAAGCTCTGTGGCGTCTCTCAGAGTACAAAATGCATGGGTCGTCCGCTACACTTTATAGATTAGCTGTACACTTACCTGGAGAACAACACGTGTCTGCTCAAGAAGGTCAAGATGTGCAACCTGCTAGCCAAGCAAGACGTCGTGATACTCACTTTGAAATGAACACGGGTACACAATCAAGACTTCGCACTCTACCTAGTATCATGTTCGATGAAGGGAATAGAGCTGCTAACGAACACGGAGGCATGCAGCCGACTCAGGCTGCTAGAAGACAATGTTGAATGACATAATGCTCCCACAGAGGCTGCAAGTTTTAAGAATACCACGGCAGATGTTAAGCATGTTTGCTATGATGTGTCTATTCAATCATCCTGTGAATGCATTGCAACTTTGAAATGAACACAGGTAAAGCATGACTGAAGATCTCCTTATAGATAATGATGACACTGCCAGCGAAAATTTAGTATTACACCTATTAATTCCAAATTTCAAAAAGAATGTAACCTCTTACAGAGTACTTAGTCTACCTGGACCAACAGACGATCATCCAAGAAATTCAAAGATTAGTCAAATCAATCCCCCAAACTTTGAATCACACAACACAACACTGTAATGGATGCTCTAACTGCAGCAAAGGGGGTGAGGTGAGCATGACTGAAGGAGGTACCTTTACTTGGATGCATCTGGTAAATCAGGGAAAACCTATTTATTCAATATATTGCATGTTCACTTGACTACAAACAACATTATGACGTCAGCTGTTACCTTGGCTGGTACATATTCAAAACCTTTAACTAGAGGGAAACCCTTTCACTTTTTCTCTTCATTTTCCTGTACGAATTTCTAACGCTTTGACGATAAATAAATCAAAAGTGAAAAATTTTAAGGAAGTGGTGATTTACCCGCAGCAGCCAGTTTTCACCCACAGTCAGTTAGATTTATCATTTTCAATAGCATGATTGCAATTGAACGTTATGATCAGAGTGTTAATGCTAAACAAAGGGGACATCCAAGGACACGAGATATGGTGTTACATTCACGAGAAATATCGTGTATGACGAAGTACTGTAATACCAATTATTTGACTCTATAGTCGCACTAGTGGAACAGTCAAACCTACTTAGTTCCGCATTTGCAAAACCTTCCTGGGCTCAGGACCCCAGTTTGTTCCTGTATATGACTAGGAATTAGCGTGGTAACTTCTATCACTGTTTATCTTTAAATATTTACGAACCTATTTAGAATTCTTTTCTTTTGCGTATGTTCTCATATGAATATATCATGGGACAACATTAGAATATATTTATTTTTGAGCACTTGATCGCATTTTGTGTTTCCATCATCATGTATAAACGGATATAATTTTATTATGAATGTTTGACTTCACTCATATACTATAAAAATCATTGTACAATGTTAAAAATCAATAATGCAACAATTCTTGGAATAAAACGAGATGCATTGCAAAAAACCATTTTTATTGCTGCCTGTCTCTAATGCACACATAACATAGATCTCCAGATTAGACATGACCCGTGCCACAATTGAGAGAAATCAAGACAAGTAATTCTAATATTTCCTTTCATCTGGGGAGAATGTATCTAATTCATATTTATTCCATTCCATTTTATGGAAAATGGTTCCGGGGTAATAACAACGCTGTTCGTCATACCGCATTTCAGGATTTTTAAGAGAGACGATGTTTTACGACAATTTACAAGGATTCGCAGTGATAAGCAAGTGAATTCTATACAAATTTGGAATTTATTTCCATATTAAAATTTCACTTTTTTAACTTTCCGAAAATAAATGCTTTCTGTCTTTTATGTTGGTGGAATATCCGCCAATAGCCCATATTTCTCTTGCATTGTCACTGATGAAATCTGAGAGAAAGGTATGAAAGTGTACACCAAACAGAGTCTTGTAATTAAATATCACCGGGCTGAAACAATTGCACTCATTGACGGTCATCGATGTTTGCAGGAAATTTAAGGAGACCTTACAGTGGATTCAAACACAGTCAGGTGGTAGATAATGCATTTCAGTAGTGGTGACAGCTATAATTCGTAAAATAACGATCCCCTCGAAAATGTATAGCTAATGGTATTGACCATATGAAAGCTGAAAACTTGCTGCCTTCTTATGCTTCCTGTACCGTTTTTTTTTTTTTTTTTGTGGAAATATCTTGGGTGCATTTCTTTCGGACGGTCCGTGAATATATACAAGTGTTGCTTATTAGAAGTTTATGCGACTGGACCATGAAAATAATATTTATTTTGTGACTTAGTTTTCACCGCATTATTTGAAGAAATCCTCCCGGCGTCTTTATTGCAATAATTATTTGTTTTGCTACTACCTACTCTTTCCCTACCTTTTACTCATTGCTTTCTCTCTTCCCTCTTTCTTTCTATCACTTTGCATTTGAAGATGGTTTTCCCTTTTCTTTCTTGAATTTCTTTCCGGTCTTCTTTCTCATTCTATCTCTCTTTCCTTCTTACTTCATTTTTCTTTATCCTTCCTGTATGTTCTTTTTTAAAAAAACATTTTTCTTTTATATTCACTTTCTTTTTCTTTCTTTTACATCATTCATCTATTAATCCTTTTTATCTCTTTTTTTCTTTTCTTGTTTCTTTGACTTCCTTTGGTCTTATGCTTCCATAGTTTCTTTTTCTCTCTCTTTCTCTACTCTCTCTCTCTCTCTCTCTCTCTTCATTTCTTTCTTCCTTTATTTATGCTTTCTATTTCTTTCTTCCTCTCTTTATTGCATCTTATTCTCTTGCGTACCTTCTTTCTTCTCCTCTTTCGTCAAATTTCTTTACCTTTTCCTTCTCTTGTTCCTAACACTATTTTAATTGCTCTCTTTCTTTTCTTTATTTTTTCTTTTTCCCTGTTTTTTCTCTTGTTATTTTTCCTTTTTCTATAATTTTATATTTTATTGTCGATCTCTTTCTCCCTTTTTCTCTTCAAATTAATTGTATTTCCTTTTATCTAATAATTCTTTCACTTTTTCTTCCTCTTCTCTGCTTCCTTTTATTTTGCCCTCCCTAAAAGGATTTTTCGGCGAGTGAATGGGATAAGAAAAGAAGTCACTGCTTTTATCAAGAATATCAAATAAGGCGCATAAGAAAACAAATAAAACCCGAAACCCCGATGTGAATTTTGAAAGAATCAAACATTTATTACATAAACATAAAAACAATATGATATAATCCTAGTTTTACAAATACGTTTGCACAAAATCTTCGTATTGTGCGCCTGATTATTAAAGGCAAGGTTACTAGTTTAAAAAAAAACAGAAATATAATTCATAAAAAAGATAAATTATTGAACAAACTTTCAAAAAACGAAAAACTTGCGAAGTTCCATTACAAATACCTTTTTAAAAGGGTTCAAAACGCACGACCTTTCAAACCAGATACATTTACTTAATTAAAAGTCGAAAGTGAGAATTATGAAGCAGGTTCAGCAGAGTCACTACAACGTTAATAAATATGTTCTTTCTTATGAACACAGTTCGGTTAGCATTATCAGGAATCTTTCACTTCACTGGTTTCAATTTGGTCCAGATTATTTTTTGCCTTTTGGTCTTCCTTTCTTTCTTACTTTTGTCGGAAGAAACAGCCGTGTCCATCCACTGGTGACAGCCAAATTAATTTCAGTTTTTCTGTTTCTGACTCGTCCTGTATCTATCGTCTCTTCATTTTAACTTAAATTTAACATAAATATGTCTCCAATAACCATGTCCTGAAGATGGTCTATTAGACCGAAACGTCTGACGTTGACAGCAAAACAAAAAACAAAATAAAAAACAGTAAACTCACATATTCGGATTTTGCTTTGTCTTTTCCACATTTTCATCATATATATATATATATATATATATATATATATATATATATATATATATAAGAGAAGAGAGAAACCGCAAACGTTTTGGGGTGTAATGTGGATTTTTTTTTAAATATATATTATGCTTTATTTTCCATAATTTTGCAACACGCGTTTTGTGTCTCGCGACCTTCTTCAGGCAAAGAGTGGATATTTCCACATATTATTAAAATGAATTGATTTTCTTTATGTTAAATATCTACTCTTTGCCTGAAAAAAGTCGTGAGACCCGAAACACGTGTTGGAAAAATTATGGAAAATAAACCATAACATATATTTTAAAAAAAAACACATTACAACCAAAAACGTTTGCGGTTTGTCTCTTCTTTTTAATATATACACTTTTCTCTCGTTAGAACAACTATAACTGTTTCCGAAATGTATGTATATATATATATATATATATATATATATATATATATATATATATATATATATATATATATATATATATATATATATATATGTGTGTGTGTGTGTGTGTGTGTGCATAACTTGTTGCAACTTTTTGCTTTTTTCGAAATTTTCATACCTTCCGAAATATTCTGCTAAACCGTCTTCTTATCTATAACGCCCAAATACACACCTGGAGGTCTCAACTTTCAAATTTGCGTGGGTGGAAGTCACCATTATGAGTGGTCAAAAAATAAAAAGTTGTATATCTTTTTGAAATTTGAAAATGAATTCTTCCGCCTTGACCAAATTCGGTGGTATTTTTTTCGAGCCATTGTATTTTTAGAAAATTAAAAATGATTCTCATCATATTTATTAATGGTCAGTCTCCCTTTAACATCTCTTAAAAGCAAGTGTAATAAGCAAACCTCAGTCAGTTATGTGCCTTGCGTGATAGACGCTTAGGCGATCTAGTATCTTTCGATACATGACTGACGAGGCAGATTTTTCCCGTGGTAGGTTGCTATTTCTTTCTGTGGTAGACCATTTGCCATCCAAGGCTATAGAACCCGGTCTGTCCTGCTATTTACCCATAGCATTCATTCAAGGGTAATAGCACGTAAGTGAATGTAATGGATTCGGCTAGAATCTCCGATTTCTCAATCCCAGCGGCTATCCATTACTCTTGACTTTCATAATATTTATTTGTGTATTATCTACACTTTTTTTTATTAATCATTTATTTAATTTACATTTTTTATATAAATTTTGATACTCTCTTCTCAAGAGAAAGAGCAAACTTAGATTATTACATTATTTTTTATTATTTTATAATCACCTTTTAATTATTTTTGTCCCTTATTCTTCATCATTTTCTTTCTCCCCTCATTTATCTACTTGAGTATATACGGGTTGTGTAATGAATAGTGGCTCAGAAGGGGAAATCGGACAACCGAGATTGAATGCCAATCGGCTTTTTTGTTTTTTTTTTACATTTATTTGCGCAAATACCCTTGGGAAATGTTTGAGTCAATTTCTCCACTAACTATGGGTTAAATGTTAGTAGTCGTATCTGCAAGAATCATTGAATATAATCTTTTTGAACAATATTCATCAGGGCTTGACTTCGCCAATGATATTGAAAGATTTTCCACTATTGCCGGGGAGCCAGCTACATCGGTTGTAGGGTACACGAGAAAATAGTGCCGTGGACAGCGCGTGTGAGTTTTTAAGGATAAGGATAAGTTCAATAAATCAATAAAAAATACTTGATAAAAAGCTGTTTAAAGACGAATGTCTGATGCTCCTTTTCAATTCAATAACATTTACTTAATTATAAATAAAAATAAATAAAGTATATAAAACAAGCAATAAAAAAATAACGATAAAATTATTCAGTACACATAATCAGATAAGTTATTTTATGTTATAACGTCTTTAAGATAGAACAAATTTTAAATTTAGTTGAAATAAAAATGTGTTGGGTCTTTTCTGTTAATTCACCCCAAATTAGAAAGAATTTGTATTTAATAAAATTCACAACAAATTTCCCCAGAACGATGCCCTTCCATTGCACAGGTTGGGTTGACCTTTGCGATCGCACCAAATGTGGGCAACTAAGGTGCACTATTTCTAAATGTAGCGTCTACGTTCGCGCTCACCCCGATAAACAAGCCAAAAACAGATTGTTTTTTTTTTAATTGTAAAAAATTCCTTGTAAGTACCTCGAATATCATCCGGACTTACGAAATATGAATAAGTCTTGATTTTTGGTATTTTTTTATTCTGACGATTGCTATTTGTTGAAATTGCCTTTCAACAAATAGCAATCGTCAGAATAAAAAAATACAAATTTTGATTTTAAATTTATAATTTTTGGGGGTGAGTTAATATTTGTGATATGTAACTTTACATTATTTGGGGTGAATTAATAGAAAATAAGGCAAACAATCAACATAAAAAATGATGCATCAAAGTGTTTTAAAATAACTGAAGTCTTCTACTTGTATCTAAAATGAATAATAAGCATTAATATTAGAATTAAATCACTTGATATTCTGAATGGGCAATATGTGTTTGCCTCTTATGTAAACGCCCCGAGCAATTACTTTCTAATTTTACCACAAATAACCCAATTAGTCTAACGACTATAATAATTTCTGGAATTACCATTCATTACACACGATAGCCTACAAACATGTGTCAATTACAACAGCAAGCATCCACTTACGTTAGGTTAATAGCTCTTTGCCTCACCCTCGTGACGGGCATGGTTGAGTTTATGGCCCAATACTCGCTATTGACATTTTTGAAAACCTGAGATACTCTCCCGAGAAGTTGAAATAATCAATATTGAAATTTCAGGATTTCCCAATAACCGTACTGGGTAAATCAAAATAGAAATCAATGGATTTGTTGGGCTTATTGATCTAATAGGTTCTCACATGTTCTATGAAATAGCAAATTTCTTTTTCAAAATCTCCTCTATTTCGTTATGAAAAGCAATTGTACAAGGGACGACAAATTACGGCCGACGAATGAAATTCATCATCTATTATATGAAATAATTTTATATTATTTTTCATTTCAATTTATGGTTAAAACTTTAAAAATGTCTTTTGTTTCTGCATGATTGAGAAGTTCCGATCAGGTCGAAGTTCCGATCAGGTCGAAGTTCCGATCAGGTCAATAATAAAAATGATCAAGCTGTTATCCAATGACAAATTGAAAGACAAACAAATTTAATTGAGTTTTACTAATGACACAGAGATGAAGGATGTTCATCTATAAGATCTCCCCCAAGCAAGGCAATAAAACCACTATGACGCGTTACTTAGTATAAGCATATATGAGAAAATCACTATTAAGGAGAGAGAGAGAGATAGAGAGAGAAAGAGAGAGAGAGCAATAAAAGAATACGATAAGGCAGAAACTAACGATTGACATTGCATTTACATTTTTGAAGATCAAACTTGACTGGGAAGGAAGAAGCTGGAAGAGAGTTCCACAAATAAGAAGTGCGATAGAAGAAACTGTTAGCATAGAACTTGCGGTTACATCTAGCCAGTTCAACTGTAAAATGATGATATCTTGCTGCCAATCTAATAATACTGCGCTTAAATTCATAAAGTCTAGGTACCAATTAATTTCAGAATTTGACACAACATATTTATCTCTGAAGACAGTTTCAAAGATGAACTACATATACTTTGGTTTTAACTGATCAACATGCCGTGCTATGAAACACAAATTTTGAACCACACAGTTTTAAATTAGGAATTCTCATTATTCATCTTTCTAACTTTCGCTAAAATAATTGTGTATAAAATAAATATATATTAATAATAGAAAACATTATTTAATACAGGGAAAATATAATGCTGTCTCACTTTACACACACACATAATATATATATATATATATATATATATATATATATATATATATATATATATATATATATATGCACATTTCATTAAAAACGACTGACAAGGTGCTTTTATTTAGTTTTTTATATAATTTCTCGTGCGATCTAATAAAGTTTTTCTTTTCAGAGGATAAATTAGATAAAAACTGTCCAAATGTTCTTTTTATCCGAGCGCTTTCGGCTATACATTTAGCCATTTTCAAGGATTATATTTCAACTGTTGGAATTAGAAATAGAAATAGTTTGTTATATGTATGTTTTATAAAGTGATTTTAATTTTTTTTTTTGTTTGTTTCAAAACACGGTCAAAATATTATAAAAAGAACATTCGGACAGTTTTTATATAATTTATCCTCTGAAAAGAAAAACTTTATTAGATCGCACGAGAAATTATATAAAAAAACTAAATAAAAGCACCTTGTCAGTCGCTTTTAATGAAATGTGCATGAAAGAAGGATTGCTGCCTAAATACACAAATATATATATATATATATATATATATATATATATATATATATATATAGGGTGTCTCTAAAGTTTGGACACAGGAAATGTCATGAAATGTTTTTAAAAGTTACTCATTTTCTTTCTTTTTTAGTCAGGAGTAACGCCATCTTTTTGAAAAATAATAAGATTTCATTTTTTTAAACATACACAAATGCACACACGCGCAACCCTTTTGGGATCTGATGCAGCCTAAACGGCGAAATGCAAAATCAGACATATTTTGAAACATACTTTCATGAACGTTTTCCAATTCTCAATAATTTGAAACTGTCGGGATTATATACCCTATTTTTAATATATATTTGTGTGTCTGCAAATATTCTCTGATTGAGTGTATCTGTAGAAGAGACAAAATGAATAAAAAGAGACAAGAGGGAAAACTATACTTAGCCGACGCGTTTCGTCCCCTGAGGCGCTTTATGAACGTAGAGTTTATTATGCTGCACATGTTTATATACCGAGAGGCGAGGATGTCATTTGTAAATTTGAGAACGTTCATGATTATTCATCAGGTGGATGAAAGGTCAATCAAAGCATGTGAAGTGCACGAATATCTTAATTCAAAGTCTGGTGAAAAGTAAAATGAGCCAGTAATATTCAATATTTTTTTAAAATGCATGTTGTTTGGATTGTGATTAGCTAGTTACGCTATTAGATGGACGTACGTACTGTACACATCTTCAAAGGATGAAGTGGTCGATTTAATCGTTTTCTTTTGGTTTTTCAACATATAAGTTGTTGTGTATGTTGGTAGTAGTAATTCTTTTAGGAAAGATGAGACTGGGAAAAATCCGTGGCATAGATTGATATTTTGGTAATATTCGATGGCGGCATTCTCGAGGATTTCCCATCTGAGCAAATTAATTTCTCTTTTAATGACTGCGGCATTTTTCAGATCAAATCTGTGGTCAAAATTATTTCTGTCTATGACTAGAGCATTTGTTAAATTGTTATTTATGAGGTCCCTTTTGTATTCATTGATACGTTTTTTTTAATTTTTGCATGTTTCCCCAATATATTGTGAGGAACAGTTTTGGCTTTTTATGCCTGCATCTGTTACTTTTGTTGGGGTGGTGTATTTTTTATGTCTTTCTCTTTACGTTGTGGATGAAGTGACCTGATATTGGATGTCATTGAATGTGCTTTCTATCTATGTTTCTTCTTTAGGTAGGTATTGGGGGCTACACATTCTTAATGCCCTTAACCTATAATTATACCGGATTTAATTTTATGTGGCTGGACGATATCTTTCAGCATTCCTATACATCTTCGGACATCTGCGTCCCATTTTGTAGCGTCTGTTATTACACTATTCAGATGGTTAAATTTCTGTACCTACTTGATTTTGACCCCCACCCCAATACATAGATACCATCTTGGAGTAGCTCTTCCGTTGACAGCCAATTTATTTTGCCTTTTTACAGTAAGTTCGTTCATCTTACTTTCCAAGAGTCTGCTATCAGCATAAGTGTCATCTGCATGTTAAGATTATGTCTACCGTTAAGTTCAGGTAGGTCTTCCAGTTCCAGGATCGTTTCGCTACGAGTTGAATAAATCCGGTGAAAATTAGTGGTTACGATTTCTCGAAAGTCGTGCTTTCAAATAGGTCTTTGCGTCTGACATTATCAAATGTTTTTTGTATAATGTATAAAACATAACTCGAGGCTTTTCTGCATTTGTATTGCTCTTTCTGATATAATTCCGCTCATAAAGATATCATTTTTTGTTTCAGTTTCTTGGATAAAGCTACACTGCCCTTGATCTACTTCCGGTCTCGATTCAATAAAATCCTAATGAAAAGTTTATTTCAGCTGATTACTCGATTGAGCCATTTGCGCCTGACTTTTTTGGCATCACTATGAAGACCTAGTATTTCTTCGCTGTCGAACATTCCATTTATTATTTCAGTGATCCCAAAATCTTGAAATCATCTAAATGAGATAGTAACTCTATTACAATCCCATCTGCTTATCTAGGTCAGTGCTGATCTTACCTCAAATTTTATTATTACAGCTACTTGTATGTTTTTATGTATACGAATATTATTACTATAGGACATATTCTGGTCTATGATGGCAATTAATCACTTGCACAGTTCCCACTGAATCTCTTTCCCCCAACTCAGTTATACATCTTGTTTCATCCTTTATTGGTTAAATTATTATTATTATTATTATTATTATTATTATTATTATTATTATAGTTGTGGACAGATTTATTCAACCCACTTAATATTTGCATATATTCTAAGGAAATGCGAATATTTGAAAATACTGGATGTACCATAAATAGTTAATTCCGTATTTAGTTTCGAATAATTTGTGAAGATTTTAGAAGTTTTGATCTATTATAATCATAGTTATAGTTTTTCTAAAAATTGGTCCAGTCCAAAATTATTCGCCCCCACCTTATGAAAATTATGAAATAATATTACTCTATGGCAACTGTAATTTTTTTTATTTGTCATTTAATACAAACACCCTTTGAAAATTAAATAGAATTGACCTGATTCCATAAGATTTTAAAAGGTAATGAAGAAGACAATGTGAGTACCACGTACCTCGATAACTCATTCGTTCTGCAACCATGTCGAAGACGGCTGAATATGACAAGAAGTTCCCAATGAAGATAGTTGATGCACAGAAACAAAGTGATGGACATACAACAATTTCCAAGAATTTAAATTTTCCTAGATCGACAATTCGTCGCATTATCAAGAAGTACAAAGAAACTCGTTGTGTTGAGGATAAATTAAGGACTGGCAGAAAATGGTTAATTTCTGAGAGAATGGAAAGGAAAATTTATAGAGATGTCTCGAAGAATCCTTACAATGACAATGGACATTGTCAATGATAGAAAGACATCAGGGTTGAACGTATCAAAGAAGACAGCCACTTGATGCTTTCATCGAACAAAACATCGAGCTTGTCGCACAAGGAGAAATGCCTTGCCTTGCTAAACACCTAAAATGCAGATTAGAAGCCATCTAGAACATTTAGAAGACACTAGAACATTTAGAAGCCACTAGAACATCTAGAAGCCATCTAGAACATGGGAGTAAATACTGGAACTCTGTTTTATAGTCAGATGAAAGCAAACTAGAATTATTTGATCACATGAATTCCCGTTATGTGTGGAGGAAAGTAAATGAAGCTCACAAACCCCCAAAATACCTTCCTTACAAGTAAACACTGTGGTGGGAGCATTCTGCTTTAGGGGTGCTTTGCTGTTTCAAGACCTGGAGAACTCGTGAGCGTACAAGGTATCATGGATAAAGAGTAGTATTTGGCTATTCTTAAAGTAATATAAAACAAAGTGCACAAAAACTGGCTTTGGGGTGTCACTAGACTGAACGTTCCAACATGATAGTGACCCGAAACACACGGCATGAATTGTTACAAAATACTTACAGAAACAGCACAATTAAGGTATCGGTTTACCACGGACAAAGTCCTGACTTAAACCGCATTGAAAATTTATGCGCATGCTTGAAGAAAAAGTAAGAGAAAGAAGTCACACAAATTTGGAGGAACTAGAAGCTCTTGCCAGATAAATCAGTGTGTGTAGTGATCATGTAAGGAAATATCCAAAATGATTAAAGTCAATAATCAAGAATAAAGGTTACTCAATTGATTATTGAGGCAAGAGAGGCAATAATTTTGTCCTGTGTTAAATGTTTTTGATGTTTTTTTTATTATTGTTTGACATTAAAATAAAAATTTAATTGTCGACATCACTGCACATCCTTTCAAATCCATTATTTCATCATTTGTGCCAAAATGCACATGACGTTTTCATGAAAATTTGAGGCATTACAGCTTTATTTTATTTATGGAAGGAGGGGTAAATAATTTTGACCACAACTGTATATATATATATATGTGTGTGTGTGTGTGTGTGTGTGCGCGCGCGTGTGTTGTGTGTGTGTGTGTGTGTGTGTGTGTGTGTGTGTGTGTGTGTGTGTGTGTGTGTGTGTGTGTGTGTGTGTGTGTATTATCACCTTATACCAAAGCAAATGAAAGATTTCCTTAAGATAAAAATTCAATCAGCTTTTCTGAATATGTGAACAGTACTCATTCAAACTATTGTATTTCAAATAGATATGGGCTTCCTAGGAGATAGTCCATGTGTAAATCGGTATGTATAATCATTCCTGGTTTTCCTGCAACTACTGGAATTAAGGTTGTGTTTAAATGCCATATTCTATTTATATTTCAATTCCTTATATTTGAAGATTTTATCAAATCCTTTTGCGGAATGTGTTTTATTCGACGATACAATCATAGATGATGATGATGATGATGATGATGATGATGATGATGATGTTGTTGTTATTATTATTATTATTATTACCCTTCTTCTTCTAAGAAAAGAGTATTAGAAAACAATCGAAATATAAAAAATAAGCAAATGTTATATTTTATTTTTAAATCTTAGTCTTAATCGAAAGGTGTGTTTATAACTTTTGAACGGCCGGTTACCTGAGATGGACGAGGTGCTATTTTCGACACTTATTATCACCAGAGGCTGTAGACAAGTAGAAATGTGTTAAAACAACGCTTTTCTAATGCATGCTTACATATAACAAACCAAGAAAGAGATTACCTCAACTCATTTCCGCTAAATTGGTATAAATTCTAGGCGCCGTGGCAATATTTACCAGTGGTACAGACAATTCCTGTGACAACTATACAATGTTTATTACTTATTTGTTTTGCCCAGAAACGAGTTTGTCGTTATTTGTTATGAGCTCAAATCAACGAAGGATATCAGAATTTTAATAGCGTATATCTCTCTTGAGTGAGTTATGCGAGTGAATCAAATATTATTGTCTTAGTTTCACCTTACATCTCCCCAGAAACCGATCAAAGACACGCCCGTAACATATTACGATACAAAATTCACTAGTTATATAGATGTACATACCTATGATTAAATTTTATATTTAAATTTTAATTTATTAATTAGTCTCAATTAAAGACTATCAACATTAAATAATTATTTTACTACAAACGTTTTTATAGTGGAATCTTCGTATTTGAAATAGACATTTTTATTTATTAAACAGTGGGTATTGCGCCTATCTACCTGCACGTTCGAGGAATTTTAATAAAGAAAATGTCTTCTCCAACAGGCATAAATATATCTATTAATCCTTTAAAAATCAAATAATTATATAATAGAATAATTATACTGTAATAAAAGTTATGTGACAGTATTCATTCTTACCATAGATCATAGTAACCTCAGCATTTAATATATTTTTGTTTATACGTTATTATTATAGATAAAGATATTTAAGTAAATGCTCTGTTTATAATAAACAGTATTAACTACATTTACCGGCCTGAATGACCGGGAAATTTCACAGAAAATGTATCCTCCAACAGGAATCGAACATGTCTCCTACACGGAACCGTCATATAGCGCGAGGTGCTATACCATTTAGCTACAGAAGTAGCGTCTTGTTAGCAAAGTCAAATTACTGTTTTTAAACAACAAATTTCCCATGATTTTTCTCGAACGATCATATCTGCTGGAAGCTTATCTAAACGTAAACAAATGACATAATATATTATGAAATAGATTATTTTAATATATTTTCTGTTTATACGTTATTTTTATAGATACAAATATTTGAGCAAATAATCTGTTTATAATAAACAGTATTAACAACATTGACCAGCCTGAATGTTCGAGAAATTCCATAGAAAATATGTGTCCTCCGACAAGAATCGAACCTGCATCCTACACGGAACCCTCATATAGCTACAGATAAGCTATATTTTGCTTTTCTTTTGTCTGCAACCAAGTGCTTTAAACTTGGGTGTGCGTTTGGTGTAATAGGTAATATCTTGGAAATTGTTAATCGGAGAGTCGAGTTCCAATTCCAGTTGGGTTCGTTATATTCACTTAAGCGCTAATACCCTTGAGAAAGCTATGAATCCACCTATTCTCTCCCCAGCTATGAGTTAATTAGTAAGACTTGTATCACTAAATCATTATCTCAACAAAAAAGTTCTTACAATCTAAAAATATGTTCTAACTTTAAATAACCTGAAAAGGGTTGATAAACCGTAGAAAACGAATAAATCTTATCTTTAATCTGTCCTGTGGATATCAACTTTACCAAGCCCTCTTTCCTTATTATGTGCACTAAAAATCTCAACTGTTTCTTTCTGATATTAAGTATAAGTATCCTTTTTGTTTTCAGTTTCTCTAAAACTTCGGCCCATGGTATTCTCAGCATCCTTCTGTAAAACCGCATTTCTCCTGACTTAAGTCTCTTCTTCCCTTGTCAGGAGATTACCCAGCATTCACTGCTATATAGGAGGATTGATAATACATAAAAGTTCAATATACTATTATTTGTTTCTAACGATATTTACCTGATTCGTAATACTTTCCTTAGCCTTTCGAAGGCACTTTCGTTATCGCAATGCGCCTTCGGAATTCAGTGTCGCACTTACACTCCTAGATATTTAAATTGTTGTACTTGTTTGACTTTGGTATCTCAATTCTGGAATAAAAATAGTAAAATCAACGCCACAACGACGAATTAATAGAATTATCTTCGAACAGACATTGAGCAATGCGAACAATCTATATGTGTCGTGTAAGTAAAGGTTTTCTTTGAAGTTTCCATTTAATTAACGACTACGATATATAACTGATGAAGGCTGGCGAGTGGAACGGTCAAAGCTTTGTAAATTATATAATAATTTATGGACACTAGTATGAAAAGATTAATGTGTAATAAAAATTGATATAATGTATATTTTAATATCTACTATATATATATATATATATATATATATATATATATATATATATATATATATATATATATATATATATATATATATATATATAACACTAATCGTACCAAGTAATAAACATTGTCATTATCCGATTTATTATTCACTTTGGTATCGTCACCTTTGTTTTTTCGATCAATCAATATATTTTTTCACAGCACCAGACGCATCTCCCTTAAAGTGGTAAATCGATGTAATGCATATCTGATAAAGACTGAAGAGAGCAACAGTCGAATTGTACCTATCGAAACAACAAAGATGCAGATGCTAGCGTGAATAATTCATCGAATGATAAAAAAAATATTGTCTCAGAACTACAGACAATTCTGGGAACGGTCAATAAAATATAGGCCCAAACGTCGTGATCTGAACAGCAAAGATGAGGATTCTCGTCTGAAGGCGTTTACTTCAAAGAGGAATTTAGATGATAGAGACGACTACTTCCAGTTACCGTCTGCTATTCTGCTGGGGTTATACAACAAAGCGAGTCTTTTTTTTTCTTTTTGTGGGTCTTCTTCTTAGTCAATATGTGACTCTCCCTCTCTCTTCCTATCTCTCACTCTCTCTTTCACCCCCTCTCTCTCTAACTCACTCTCTCGAACTCACTCTCTCTCTCATTCTCATTCACACTCCATTTCTCTCTCTCTCTCTCTCTCTCTCTCTCTCTCTCTCTCTCTCTCTCTCTCTCTCTCTCTCTCTCTCTCTCTCTCTCGTTTTAGAACATTGCCAACTGGAACCGCTCTTGGAATTCGTCATCTGATAATTCGCTTCACATTTTGGTTCTCGTTGAGTTGTCGAATTTATACAGCACAGATCTTTTTTCAATATCCATCCCAGTTTCACCACGCCCCTCTGCAAATTAATGGATCGTTCGAATACGAGTATCGTACTTTTCTGATGTGATGCCAGGATCCTTTATCAACATTTTTAATACATTTTACCTCTAATTTCTTGAAAGATTTAAGGAGTTCGTTTATTTCAACTCAATTTAATAATTCTAGATCGGTGATAAAATTCACACACCCACACTCACTGAATAACCCTACGTGTGAGCATCTGTTCACGCAAACCAGTATGTCTTCCTCTGAATGACTAGTAAATTATATCTTTGCGGCAAACCATTTCTAACTGAATTCTTTCCGGACAACCCTCGGATAGTGGAAAAAGCGCCATCATTCGGTTCCCACCTTGAATAAATGTATAATACGACGCGGATTATAACTGTAGTAATTTAACGAAAGATGAGAGATATGCAATAAATTCCACGGATTTTTCTTCTGTATTGACGTCACACTTTTGGTTTCGTCTCTCGCAAGATGGATGATGTAAGACATTTGTCAAATGAAAGTTGCCTCGTTTTCACGGCTGTTAATCTCTTCGGGAAACTTCGTAACATGCATGTTCTCAAAATTATGTCTACAAACTTTCGCCATCTTGTAAGAAAACTGTCAATAATCAAAATGTATCTGGTCTAACGAGGAAGAGAAAAGAAAACAATAGAACTACAATTTATTAACAATAAATTAAGATCTGTCTATATTCCTGAGAATATTGTAAGTATTTACACTATTCACATTGTTCAGACTGTTGTTCTTTTCTTTATTGTCATATTCACTGTTGTCCACATCTTTATTGTCATATTCACTGTTGTCCACATCTTTATTGTCATATTCACGTTGTACGTTTCAACCGTTGTGCGCTCCGGTCCTCTCCAAGTTTTTGTTCAGGTATTGAACTCACAAGTTTTTTATTGAACGCTTTTATCAACTGATAATTTTTATCACATTTATCAATGGCTAAAACCGTTGGTTGAAGTAATCTAGTGACTTGACACAAAGAGTTGTGAGTTCAATACCTGGCCACAGCAGAGGTGAACAATAACCGAAACGGATATATCCTGAAAAGGCATGGTACGTGGAACTAGAACAATCTTCCCCGGTGAACGAAATTAAGTGTTCGGTTCGAAATTCCAATGAATATCACCTGAAGAAGGTCGGAGCGTAGAATGACCGAAACGACGTGAATATGACAATAAAGATGAAGACAATAGTTCGAATAATGTAAATAGTGTATATAATAAATTAAGAATATAGACAATAACGCAGATTCTGCAGAAACCGCTTTGAAGGGTCTACAGTAGAATCGTCTTCAAGTTTGGCGTTAGAGTTTCGATTTCAAATTCTATATTGAACTCCGGATTTTAACGGACACTAATAAATCAAGAAAAAAATTATACTTTAGATTCCCTTTCACATGTAACTCGGAAATAAAATCATGAATCAAGATGTTGACGTTCCACACTACCTCAAATAAATGGTTAGGAAGGAAATTCCCCTCAATACTGAAAAAGAGTGATAACTACTACTGCACTTTAAAAACCTATTTTTCTGAAAAAATGTTTTAAGAGAAAGATTTTATAAATCTTAAACGATACCTGAACTGGCTGTTAGGATAACGAATCCGAAATGTTTCCTTATAAGGAAACGTCTAATGTTACAATTATCATTTCCATAAAAGCACACGCACTCATTCACACACACACACACACACACATAGACAAATGCACACTTGTACTTAATTATGGGCACACACACACACACACACACACACACTCACAACAGGCAAAACACTAAGATTGCACAGAAAGAGGCCTATATACGCAGATATAAAAGACGAAAAACACAAAGTCAAACGAAAGAAGTATGAAGAAGAAATTTGATCAATTTACTTTCAGGAAATAGTCAAGAAACACAAAAGAGTGAAAAACACTTACCAAAACATTCTTGAAGAATTCAATAAAAGCGACGTGGTGCCAAGAATTGAATATAAAACGAATTGAATTGTTAAAAAGAACAACTCTTCACACTAGCTTGGAATTGACAGTAAACAATGAAAATATTTTAACTACAGCAGGAAGTACTATTAATAAAAAATGGTGAAGTAAGAAAAGAGACACTGTAAAATGTAAGAGAAAAAATAAAAGATTTGTTGGTACAAATCAGTTGAGAGGTACTATCGCTTAAAGAGAAAGTCTTTTAAGATTTTGAATTTCTAACACTGATTCTGCGAGTCAATATTTATTCGTCCTCAGCCTTCACTTATTTTACAAATAATATTCTACAAAATATGTTCGAGTGAAAATAGTATTTTCTACTTGGTATACTAAAAAATGTTAACAAGAATCTACTGAATATTAAGTGTGTAGTCGAATTATTTCGGTATATATTTTCGTATATATTCTCTATGACAGCGGTCGGCAACTTTTTGGAGAGAGCAGGTCAGAAAGCTATGCAGTGTCTTGAAGGAGGGCCACAATATCAAATGTACTATACTAAATTGTCTCGACCGCTCCGTCCAGAAGACGGCCTTGGTCTAGAGGTTTAAAGAAAAAACAACAATATCAATGTTGTATTATTTAAACAAGGTTCTTTATTTGACTGCAGCAATAACAGGATAACAACTAACACAATCAACAAAAAATGCAAATTCCTTACGACAGACGAAATCCAGTTAGAAATGGCGAATTATTTCATGCGGCACTTATTTTTATTTATTGTTCGATAACTTCGAATCAGGTGAAATATTTGTTGATGAGAGGCACAAAACCTCAAGGTGGTCATCACCCAATTTTGTTCTTAAACGACTTCTAGCATATTTCATTTCTAAATAAAGTTCTTTAAAAGCACATATACTTCCAAATAATAATACAATCATTTTTCGCATTATTCACTAGGTTTTTATATTTCCCGCTTGGCAAAACATATTTCTTATCAGCAGTGGATTCAGAATTAAATTTTTATTTCAAAAATTTGTCGCATTGAAAGTCGATTAATTCCAACTGATATTTTCCTTCCACTTGCTCCATAAATTAATTAGATAATTAATGCCCAGGTGTTAAGTTAGTGGGTCGGACAAAAATCCTTCGTGTCCAGCTATGGAACTCACAACTCTTTGGGTCAATCACTTTGGGACTACGTCAAACAACACCAAGGACACATGGCTCAGTGTATAAAAGTGTTCTTTGAAGTAATCCAGTGACTTGAAGCAGAGTTGTGAGTTCAATACCTGGCCACAGCAGAAGTGAACAGCAACTTTGTTACTAAAGGGAATTAACTGAAACTGAGACATCCAGAAAAGGGCATGGCACGTGGAACTAGAACAATCTGCTAATAAAGGGTTCAATTTGAAATTCCAACATATATCCCCTGATGAAGGCCGGAGCGTACAACGGCCAAAACATCAAGAATATATCAATAAAGACGAAGACTACAGTCCAAACAATGTAAATAGTTACAATATCTCATCTCAGAAATATAGACAGAGATTTCAATGTCTTTATTATTTCTTTTCTTATGAAATAAAATCACTTTCCCAAGACAAAAGTTTTGAGACTCGTTCCTTTTATTGCATTAATTAGATAAATAGATTTCCTAATGATCCATTGTGAAATTCTTCCATTTGTTTCAATATCTCTGTTACTATTGCATCTTCGCGTGCTGCTTCTATGCGTTTTGCATATGGTAACACAAACAATATGTCGTCTGTTTTTACCTCAAGAATATCGCCAATATCCGATAGAATGACTTTATTTTTAAGGATGCGTCTCTGTGCAGTATTCTTTCGTTATCCTTAATATTCTGTCTGTGCATTTGGTAACTTACTCGTTTCTGCTTTTCACTGCATGCAATCTGTGTAGGCTGTGCATTGAACCCGTTTCAAGCTCTTCCATTTTACCGGGTTCAACTTCGCGCATTCTTTTGTTGATTAATTTCCATTTTTCAGTTTTGTCTCCCCTTTTTCATCGCTTCTTTTGTAGACTGAGAATTTGCCTGTCATCGCTTTCATTTGCTTTGCCAACAATCTCTGCTGCATCTTTCACTATAGTTGTCACAGCTATTTTACTTACATTACTCACAAAAAACAAAACAAAAAAAAAACATGAAATCCTTTCTTGGTTTCTACCGGAGATGTTCTCTCTGATCGTATTAGGATATCTTTTCTTCTGACCAATCATTTTGTTTCTCTCAATTTCACAGTCAAATTTAATTCTACAACCGTTCTATTGGATCAAAAAAAATTTAGTAGCGTTTTTTAAGTGAATTTCAAAAGTAATATTCAGATGTTTGTGTACAGATTTATTTGAAGTAGCTTCATGATTCCCTCCTCCCAGAACTTGGCATCTTTCTATGTGGCTTCCAATGAAATGAATTTAATCCCGTTAACAGAATGATTTAGGAATCGAAATAATATGGTAACCAGGTGTAAGGTTAGGTGAGTATAGTGTAGTAGGACATACCTGGCACGTTATAAGAAGTATTTGCAAAGAGGTCTGCAAAGAGACGTGATGCCTGGCATCGACCTGATGGAAGATGATGTACTTCCGATTGACCAATTCCACCAGTATCACCTTTTTTTTGGATTCAACTTTTGGACTAGTTGACGGTATTTCATTTCGTCTTCGCCAGGATCTTTTTTCGCTCCACATCGTTGTAAACAATCCATGTTTCACTGCCTGTATTCACTCTCTAGAAAAATGGCTCGTCTTTCATACATTTGAGCAAAGAATCGCAGATGCAAGTGCTGCGCCATTGTTGTTTTCTTTTTTTTTTTAGTTCGGTGATAATTGTAGCCATTTTGTGAAAAAGAAGAATGGTTGTTTTATATATATTATTAAATTTTCTTTGTACGCTTGGAGAAGATAAATTTCTTTCTTCTTCCCTAAAAAGTATACACCGTGCTTAGCCGGTCATAGACATTTAACAGCCAGTCATGTGACCCTTAGCGTCCAATCAGTGACGTCCGGTCAGAACAGAGAACAGTTTTGAGTGTCAGAGCACTGTGAAGAGAAGTTGATAGAAACATGATTTCTTGCAACATGACGTACTGAACCTGTCAGTAAAAACAGGCTTATGGAACATTCACTAGCTTACCTTTCCAGGGTCGGGGAGAAGGCATGTAACAAATTTCTGCACTTTGTTAGCATGTTCCCTTTCTAGAAAATAAAACCTAAATTTACGTTCTTCTGACTTCACCTAAGCCGTTATTTATTTGTGTTTCAGTGTTTTGGTAAATATATGTACGGTACTATTAATGCTGCACAAATATTATTTGGTAAAAACTCCAATAACCACGGATTTTTATCGGCCAAAATTTCTAGAGATATATTTTCCGCTATTGGATCGTTAAAACCTAATAACTATGAAATTTCTATTAGCCTTTTTTTATCTAAATTCTTCTTTCGTTATTTCTTTTTATCTTCTTTCCTCCAACAGAGACATTGCCCTTCATTGTTGATCAATAAACTCATTTTAATTTGCTGTTTTTTTTTCCATCTCGAAACCATTTGCCAGTATTATTTGCTATCATCAGGCATTTGTCTCCTGGTGTTGGTCGCCCTGCGTCCATAATTGATCAGTTTATTTTGTCAAGCTGATCTTTTCATATGAATATTTCATCGATCCTTTTCATGTGGTCATCTGCCCGATTACTTATTTGTTTTTGTTTTTACTTCAAACGTGTCAAATGCTTACACAAGTGAATTTCTCGTAAGTCTGATTAATTAATTATTTTCATTTCTCCGCCTATTTTTTTATGTAATTACATGCATCGTGTCACGCATATCAGCCAGAACTGATCAGACAGCTTTTAATACTGCTTCTGTGCTGTTTGCATTATTTAACACCATTTTAATACTAATTTCCACTGGAGAGCCACCCAAGGTAGAGGATTACTCTTAAAATCGTTATAATGAATGAGATGTATGATATGAATTTAAGAGAAGGTGGTAGGAAGTGATTATAAGCATAAGAAGGATAGATAACGATTGACCCTTGATTTGAGGAGGTTAAGATTAGTTGTTTTCAGGAAAGCATCCATGCGGGAATCTTTTCTATAACGTAGAAAATCCTAGAAAAATTCTATCTTAGTTGAAATCTCTCATTGTAGCGTGTCTTAGCTGTAAACGTCTAAACTAAATTTGAATTCCCGTCGATAAAAACAAAATTCCGTTCTTTTTATACTCAGTGCCCACGCCAGTGATAACTTTGTTGTTAATTATGAAGCGGAATCTGGAAGGCGGTGATGTGCCGTGACAGAATCCCGAATAACTTATCAATAGAGAAAAACACTTATAATCAAACTCTAAACACAAGTGTATATATGGTACGTTATATTTGTAAAATATACGCTACAAATCTATTTATTTTTCTTTTTGTTAATTTTTCATTGGTGTCAGCTTCTTGTTTCACTGTTTCTTTTTCTTTGTCTCCTTTTGTCTTTTGTCCCTGCTCTCTCTCTCTCCCCTCTCTCTCTCTCTCTCTCTCTTTCTGACTGCCTCTACGTCTACTTTTCTTTCTCTGTCTCTGTCTCCCTCTCTCTCTTTCTGACTGTCGTCAACTTTTCTTTCTCTGTCTCTGTCTCCCTCTCTGCCTGTATTTGTCTATCTTCCTCTCACACTCTCTCTGTATCTCTCTCTCTCTCTCTCTCTATATATATATATATATATATATATATATATATATATATATAGATAGATAGATAGATAGATAGAGAGATAGATAGAGAGATAGATAGATATCCGTTTGTCTGTCTGCCTCTGTCATCTCTTCTTTCTTTTGTTCTCACTCATTTTCTTCCTCTGTGTCTCTATTTCTGTCTGTCTCTTCTCCCCACTCTTTTCCTCTATCTATCACTGTCTCTCTTGTTCTCTTCCCTGTAGCTGTTATTATATCTCTGTCCCCTATGTGCCACCCTGTGTCTCTTTTCTTTTATCTATATCTCTCTGTTTTACCTCACTCTCCACCACTCACATCTGCCTCACTGTCTTTTCCTGTATCTGTCTCCGTCTTATCTCTCTGTTATCTCTCTCTTTCTTCCTCTCTCTGTTATCTCTCTCTTTCTTCCTCTCTCTGTTATCTCTCTTTCTTCCTCTCTCTTTCTCTCTCTCTCTCTCTCTCTGACATTCTGCTTCTCTTTCTCTGTTAATTACTTCTGAGTTTCTTTCTCTTGTTTCTATTATCGATGCCTCCTAGCGTTTTGCCTCCAGGTTTTCGTCCCAATCGCTTCCTCCCCACAGTCTTCGATCTGCAGATTAAAAAGACCCACTGCACGCACATGTCGTCTTTTCTTTCTTTTCTCGTCTCTCGTTTCCTCTATTATTTTTCCTCTTTTTCCGACGCCCATCAACACACAAGTATCTACGAACCTAACTACATTCATCTTTCTACGCCCTTTCTGCTGGGCCATCTTTTCTTAAGAAGTTCATTTATGCATCAGGAGACTCCGCAAATATTTCTTCCTATGGCACGTGAATATTAATTACCTCATTAAATCACGGAAGAAAAAAAGACGAATTCCTCTAAAGTATTTTTCTTTTCATCACACATTTTGTCACAGTGTTCATCAAGATTTTTTTTTTTACCAGCACAATTCTTTTTCTTTCTTTCTTTCTTTCTTTCTTTCTTTCTTTCTTTCTTTCTTTCTTTCTTCCTTCCTGTCCATTACGTACACAACCTGGCATCTTCTCCTGCCGCCCTCCCACCCACAAACATTTTTTTTCTTTACTTACACTTTTTCTTTGTCCTCCACACCTTTATATTCCCTATCTTGCAATCTGTTCTTCGTTAAATTTGCTAGCGTTGGCCTTGGACAACGAGAAAAATATCCGTTCACTATCTATCAATCTATCTGTATACCGACAAAAAATTCACTTATTTAGAATGTGGGGTGCGTATATCTGTAGTTGTTTCAGCATCATAACTGATATCTGTTTGGAATAGGCATGCCCCTGTCAAAGGCAAGTGTATACAGTCTCCAAAAATGAGGGTGAAGCATTCAGTCGTACTAACAACTGCTACTTGTAGCAAGTTACATGGAAATTTAATTGAGAAACATTATTGTTGTAGTATAACTAGGAACTATAATGGGTATGCCCCCATTCCCATAAATACAGTAGTGAATACTGTACGTGGTCTGCAGTTGGAGATCCGCCTCCAGCTGTTCTGGTCAAACTCTCTGCCTCCAGGCAGAGAGGACACCCAGACGAGGCTATGTCGAAGGGCAGAGTCTAGTCTCGGGAAACAACTACCCAGTCCCGTTTTCTACGGGGAATTTTTGGCCGAGCCTAAGGGCTCGGATACCCAACATTAAATTCGGTCTTGTGCCACATCTAAACGCGTGGGGTGGTTGATAGATATCCTGCAGTTGGAGATTCATTGTGGAATTCAATTGTGGAATGCACCGCTGGCGAATCTTATATGTGTTGTTCTTGTCCTAAGTATTATTGTTCATTACCAACCTTTGTGTGATTATTCTATTCAGTAACCTTCCCTATGTTACAACAATTATGATTACGGAATCTATGGTTGATTTAAGGCCGATTCGTCGAGAAAAAACTATCTGTCTGTTTGTCTGCGTACTGTACATAAAATAATTATTGATATTTATTTCTTACTTTCAGAAATATATAAAGATTATCATTGTTCATAAGAAAGATATAAACTCAAAAGAGAAATAATATAATTGTAAAGTTATAGCCTGATGCAAAAATAATGTTAGAATTTGCGAAAACGTTGAACAGCGATCCTAGAACAATCAAAAAGCAAATTAAAACCGTTGTTAAATAAGAACATTAAAAAATAGCATTAAAAATTAGATAAAAAGATATCTAAGAAATATTAAAAGGCAATAAACTTTATTATCCAGAAAGAAAACATTTTTAAAAAGTAGTGTCGCAAATTTAAACAGAGAGAAAAGATGCAGAATATGAAGAACATTAGCTGAGGATACGAAATCAAACAAACATCTGGACAATGAAATACATCAAATCTGATTTCGTAATATTAAGTTCTACTGATGAATATAGAGCTATATTGTATGGACTTGGATCAAATGTTTAATCCTTTATATTTCGTGCCAAACAAATTTTCTCTCCGGAATCTATCTTACATATCTCTAGTGGGTAGCGGTGGAACATAAACACGATCTTTTGTGTCCCCACAAGAAAAAACTCACACACAATGAGGTCTGGGGATCTCGCAGGCCAAGCACAAAGAGCAAGGGCTTGGTAAGTGCCTGAATGTGACATAGTCTATAAGGTTTCAAATGTAGACGTCTTCTCAGCCCAGAAAGTGGATCGAGAGATCGCAAGCTCACTGCTCGCTCGATTTATGGACTTCCGTGGACCCCCCCCCCTCAAACGCAACACGGATTCTCGCCACTTGTTCCTCCGAAACTAGTGGTCTTCCTGGACTTTATCCTTTACACAGACACCTACTTTCTTGAAACTGTTTAAACCACCTTCGAATGTTCTTAGGAGAGGGAGGATTAATTTCGAATTGCCTTCAAAAAGCACGCTGCATCGTGTCAACCGTATTTGTTTTCGCGAACACGAGAACGCAGAACGCCTTTTGTTGAGGATTCGCCATTCTGGGGGCAAAACAAACAACTGAACATTGCCGGAGATAGGACGCGACTGCAGCGCTCCTGTGGCAGCCATTCAAAACTTAGAAAACTCCTCTTCCAAATGGTCACTGACTCATTCCAGGACGAGAACTGAAGCAATGCGTCATGAAATTGGTTCATTCTTTTTTTCGAATAACCCTGTACATTTAAGTATTATAAAATAAAACCATAGATTTTTTTTTTAAAATACACGGATAAATATGAATTGATTTTATTTCATTTTTTCTATTTAACCATTTGTGCAGCTGATTTCTTCTTCAATTGAGCGTAGTCCTTCTCGCTTTTTATTTTTGATGTTATTTATTCATTTAATCAAATACTAACGCTTAACTATCGCTACTTCCACACACACACACACACACATACACACATATGTATGCCGTGACAACATTTCGCGGCACATTTAAGAGGATCGCGCGGCACACTAGTGTGCCACGGCCGGCACGGCGGTTGAAAATCAATAACTTAGCATAACAGAAGCTGCCACCTTCAACACAGGTTATAATTAACGGAACACTATTATCGATGGAATGATGGAACACGCTGAAACTGAAACCAACAATGCATTGTTCGTAAAATTATAAGTACACACTGAAAAGTCTCTAAACATCGATTGAATAATACCATTTTTCTTGTGGAAATATTGACTTGTTCAATAAAATCCGATGTAGTATATCGCTTAGATATGAAAATTAATAAAACTCAGATCAGACAAAAGAAAATAATTATCGTTAGTGAATTAGAATTTTTATACAATTTAAAACCACAATGCTGGGAAAACAAGTATACATCTTCTCGCTTGTTCTCTATAAGCACCGACGGAAAATTAAATTACAGCATCATGAATATGAGTTTCAATTTTCTGTAGATTAAACGTACTGCTAATGTAACTGGATTACACAAAATGATTACATACATATCAATGTGCTCAGGTTCCAAAATAAAGTGTATCAAGAGAACTCAGATTCCATATTAATACATTCTATTCTATACTTGGCTGTTAACAAATATCTATGTATACAATCATACAAATGGTCGTTACCACTTGTGATATATTATTCGACATTTCTTGCAGCTCTTGTCGTAATACGTACAACAATCAAGCCTTGTCTTATTCTTCATACCTTTTCAAGGAGACACAAATCTGCTGATCGTGCCAATCAAACAAGATATTGAACGTTTTCAGGGCATGTTGACTATCATAGGCAGTATGTATCGGGCATTATTACTCTGCTAGAACAATACATCGTTTTCCTCCTGCATAAATGGTAGGTAAACGAGTTGAAAAAATACAGATATATTGAATGTACCCTATACAAATATAAAAAAAACGAGTAAGTTTATTCATACCACCAAAACCATGATGTCAGTTTTAGAGCCTCTGCAAGATGGAATGTTGTTCCACATGATTACGTATCACACGCGAAAAATCATCATTATCAGTAATAGAGAAAGTGCTCTCTGAAGAACACAGCGCGCTATTTTATCGTCCAGGTTACCCCCATACGACACCAACGGAAACATATACTGTGGTGTTGCGGCCGAGGTTGAGGTCTAGCCAAAAGTACGCCTAGTCGAAGTCCTGTCGTTCGTTTTAAGAATCCTAGAAACACACTCTGTTGACGTTCGGACTGCCACTACTGGTCGTACAGTTTATTCTATATTGATGAGTATCTGTAATACGTGGCTTGACGACAGTTGCCAATGTTGCAATTCCCAGAAATGCGCACACTTCTTCTTTTATGTGCCGAATCTCTTCAGGGCGTAGACTCTCCACATCTTCCCACCCCTTGTAGCTTTTAATAACTTTTGTCTTTTTGTTATTCCTTTCAAACCCTGTTCTACCATCCATTCGCTCTAGCCCACAAAGTATGTCACGCGTTGCTTTTCTCTGTCCCTCTTTCCTCCTAGCCGCCCTGTGAGTATCATATTTTCCAAACCCTCCTTCCCCATTAGGTGCCCCGAAATTTTAACTGCCTATTACTGATGTTAAGTATGTTTCCTTTTTGTTTCCATTCTCTCCAAAACCTGTTCAGCCTATCGTATCCTCAGCATCCTTCTGTAGAACAACATTTCTATTGCTCCAAGTCTCTTTATTTTTCAGGAGATTCTCCAGCATCCGCTGCCATACAGGAAGACAGATATCACGTAACAGTTCAGTACTCTATCCTTTGTTTCCAACGAAATTTTCTTGTCTCTTAATTCTCTGCTTAGCTTTTGGAATTCTTCTTTGACCCTCCCAATATGTCTTCCGTCCTCTGTTAGAACACTTCCCAGATATTTAAATTTCTGTACCCATTTGATTTTAATATCGCCGACCTGTAATTTGCATTTTGGTCTCACCTTTTTGATAATGACCATGCATTGTGTCTTCTTGTAATTTATGCTTAGTCGTTTCATCTCACTTTCCTTCTCTACTTTCTGTAGGAAGTTTTGTAGTTTCCTTTCCGTGTCTGCTAACAATACTGTCATCTGTGTCTCTTATATTGTTAAGATTGTGGCCGGCAATAATGAATGATGGTAGGACTTCTAATTCTCTCAGAATAGCCTCGCTGTATAGGTTGAATAAACCCGGTGAGAAGACACGTCCTTGCCTTACGCCCCTTTCTGTTTTTACATATCCGCTGAACTCATTTTTCTGTCCGCATGCACGCGGTTTGCTGCCAGTAGAGATTCTTGATTATACTTTCAGATAACTGACGATAATTATTCTGTAACAATTGGTTATTTTCTAAGCGTAGATTAGACGTGGCACAAGGCCGAAAGTACCGAGCACCTAGTGAGGTTCGGACTCGCTTTTTAGTCGTAACTGATCTAGCGAGACAAACTTGCTAACCATTACACCACGCCGAGGTACCCTACATAGTGATTTTCCAACATAGCTTAGGTGTAGCACAAGGCCGAAATTAGGGAGACACCCAGTGAGAATCGAACTCACTACTCAGTCGTAATTGTTCTAGCGAAACAAGCTTGCTAACCATCACACCACCTCGAGGTACCCAAAGCGTTCCCACACCGGGAATCGAACCAGGCAGTCAGAACCAGGCAGACAGAATCCCAGAACGCATTTATTGGTGTCTTGATCTAGTATCAGTCCAACTCCTTTTTCATTTTTCTCTCTGCCTGCATATATAATCCTGTGGTTGTCATTGACACAATCTCTGTTGTTTGGCCACCTAGTTTTACATACTCCTAAAATGTTGTCATTTTACTTACTCATCACCTGTTTTATCTTTTCCAACTGGCCGCAGTTGTTTAACGTTCTAACCTTCCATGTCCCGAGAGTTATTTTTGTTTGATCGGTGGATGACGATCATGTGACACCTGTCACGCATGTCGTTCCTTTCCGGGTGAGGAGTTAATTCCCATAGAATTAACCCTTTCCACGCCGTTAGCTTTCATATTTCGTTTGGTAATTACCATGACATTTCTCGGGATTAATAGTAGAGTAGTTTCCTGTTGCCTTCTCTGCAATGGTTTATTGCGACACCGCCTCTAGTTAGCTGTCCGTTGACTTGTCAAGAGTTCTTCCCCCATTTGTTAGGTCCTATTTTTCATCCTTAAGGGATGCTAACAACACGCCTGACTCATGATCAAGAATATCTAACGATAGCATATATATATATATATATATATATATATATATATATATATATATATATATATATATACACATATATATATATATATATATATATATATTGGTAGCAAGCTTTCTTTCAAACATCTTTCATTGAATACGGCCGGCCGACAAGGTAAATTTAAGTAATTTTTATTAAGTTTTTCTATCATCCTAACATTTTTCCGTTTTGTAGGAGTTATGGAATATAAAAATTATTCATAAATTTTATTATTCCAAGCGCCTTTATTCCCGAAAGCACTTTGGACAGTAGAAATTAGAACAAAAAGATTTTGAAAATAAGAGGATATATACATTTAAAGACAACTTTGTTGCATGAAGGGGGTTGACCAAAAGTATAGAATTGTGACTGGAATATGCTGTTCGATGCCACAGGGTTAGATTTAAATTCTCTCTCCCGGTCAAGATCGAGCTTCTACTACCTCAAAGGAGGGTGTCGTCCAGTTTGAGCTTTCTTCCCCACCCCCTTTTTTGTCGGTTTTACTTTTTCCGTACTGATACTTTGTTTATTGATGTAATGTAAACTGATGATTTACTGATGTTTTTGGCGGAAACCGGGAATTTCCATACGCAGTTATAAAGAGCGGGATTTTTTCTTTTTACATTTTTAGAGTGCGCATACAGACTCTCAAAAACCCATAATCCGAATCCTTGAAAACAGCTCTTATTGAACAAAGGAACCTGGGTCCGCTGAACCCAGCTCAAAATCCGCCCCTTAACTCAGGATGAGGCAATTTTATTTCTAGTCATTATAAATATATATAAATTTTTTTAGTGTTGTTTGTTAATGTTTTTATTTATTATTGATTATTTGATAGTTGGTTGTTATTATTACGTTTACTTTTCCATATGTGTACGTTCGTAGTCTGTTAATTTGTTTGTGTGTGTGTGCGTGCACACGTGTGTGTGTGTGTGTGTGTGCGTGTGTGCGTGCGTATGTGTGTACACCATAAGAAGAGATATGATTAAAATTTCAAAGAGTACTAAGAAAGAAGAAAGATGTTACATATTAAAGTTGCATTGTTATTGTTGAGTTTGATGTAAATACGTTTACATCGTGAGATTTGGAAAAGAAAGACTGAAAGATGGAAAGAAATAAGAAATGTCAGAAAGAAGAAAAGAAAGAAGAAAAGAATGAAGAAAAGAAAGAATAAAAGAAAGATGGAAAGAAAGATTAGCCAAGAGAAAGAAAGATTGAAAAGGAAGAAAAGAAAGAAAGAAAGATTTGCCAAAGTTGAGAACGAAGAAAAGAAAAAAAGAAAGAAAGGAAGGTTGTTATGTAGGTAGGTTTTTAGTTCACTTTATTGGTTTTGATTGATTTTTTAACTAATTTTTGTTTATTAATTTATTTTTGTTTATACTTGTTCTTTGTTAGTTATTAGTAACCTAGTAAACATTTACTTACGTGTCTGCATTTCGACATTAGTTCTGATCATTTATTTAGTAATTTGTGTTGGTATGGGAAGGTAATTAGAGTTATTTACTCATCCAGACAAAGTCTACAGTTTTGGGATTTATTGTTGTAGGCTGATGCGGTTTTCCTTATTTTCCGTGATATTTTTGGTGTGATTTGTTTTGTTGTTTAATAAAAATACAATAAATTAATAAACAAAAATAAATAAAATAAATCAATCCAAAACAATAAATCAGTAAATAAATTAAGTAAATAATAAACAGATTAACAAACCACGGACGCACAGATAAACACAAGTAAACGTAATGATAGCAACCAACTATAAAATAATCAATAATAAATTTAAAAAAATTAACAAACAACACTAAAATAGCCAATAAATACATCTTTAATTATTTCCCTTCAGCAGCCCCTAGAATAAATCGAAACATAACCGCCCAGCAAAATAACGGTTCGAATAATACAATGTATCACTGATCTGTGCATATAAATAGTTGGGCAAAACCACAACGTATACGACCTGACAATTGCATGGAATAGACTGTCACCTCTGGGTGTTGATTTTAATGTCCACTTTTATATTTACATACGCTCTATCTCTGATAGTGAGAAATTTAACCGATAAATATAGCATATCTTAAACGATAACATAGCTTAATAACTATATTTTATCACACACACTCACACATATGTATGTGTGTGTGTGTGTGTGTGTGTGTGTGTGTGTGTGTGTGTGTGTGTGTGTGTGTGATAAAACGTAATGTAGTTATTAAGTTTAGTCTGAAGATCGTATTAAAGTAATTGTCTATATCTATAAACGATGTCTCTCCGATAATGGAGACTCTTCTATAAATAAAATACAGCAAACCTTAGACAATATATATATATATATATATATATATATATATATATAATGCTTCGGAAAGCCAACGCTAATCAGTTTTGAAGTTCGCTATTTCTAACTTTCGGGGCAGATGTTAAAATAAGTTGAGCCGTCTTGGTCAACTAGCATGAAGAAAGTCAATTCAAAATTTTGTAGCATATCATATATATATATCAAATATAGCCAAATTTGTAATATGTGATCGAGTCCAGTAATCTTGCACACACACATGAAAAAAGCATATATATATATATATCTATATATATATATATATTGAACATTCTCAGTAATATTCTCGGATCAATATTCATCTGATAACCACGTCTCACGCTAATGACTATATATATACATATATATATATATATATATATATATATATGTGTGTGTGTGTGTGTGCGTGTGTGTGTGTGTGTGTGTGTGTGTGTGTATGCGAGTGTGTGTACACCATGAGAAGAGATATGATTAATATTTCAAAGAGTACTAAGAAAGAAGAAAGATGTTACATATTAAAATTGCATTGTTATTGTTGAGATTTGGAAAAGAAAGACTGAAAGATAGATGGAAAGAAATTAGAAATATCAGAAAGAAGAAAAGAAAGAAGAAAAGAAAGAAGAAAAGGAAGATTAGCCACACTTGAGAACGACGAAAAGAAAGAAAAATAGAAGAAAAGAAAGAAGAAAAAAGAAAGAAGAAAAGAAAGAAGAAAAAAGAAAGAAGAAAAAGAAAGAAGAAAAGAAAGAAGAAAAGGAAGATTAGCCACACTTGAGAACGACGAAAAGAAAGAAAAATAGAAGAAAAGAAAGAAGAAAAAAGAAAGAAGAAAAGAAAGAAGAAAAAAGAAAGAAGAAAAAAGAAAGAAGAAAAGAAAGAAGAAAAGGAAGATTAGCCACACTTGAGAACGACGAAAAGAAAGAAAAATAGAAGAAAAGAAAGAAGAAAAAAGAAAGAAGAAAAGAAAGAAAGATTGGCCAAGGTTGAGAACGAAGAAAAGAAAGACAAAAAGAGAAGACTGACATTAAGCGAAGAAAGACATAAAGCAAAGAAAGAAAGAAAGAAAGAAAGAAAGAAAGAAAGAAAGAAATCAGGAATTAAAAAAAGATTTGCTAAATCTGAGAACCAATTTTATTCTTCCTTATATTTTCTTTTTAATTTTTTTCGGTGAATGAAATTTAAAATTTTAAACTTTTGTCAGTAGAGTAAAAGAGAGCTGGATGTGTCGTCAAAAGGAAGACTCTACCCTCCCCTCCATGTCTCTATCCTCTTCTCTCACCTCCCTCTGTGCCACTCTCAATCTTTCTTTCCTTTTCTCACTCTCTCTCCTCCTCCCCTTTTCCCTTCTCTATATTTCTCTGCTTATTTTCTGAATTGTCACTCAGATGACCTCTCATTCATGGCTACTTTTAAATGTTCTTTTCTCTTCAGATATTAAATATTTTATGTCATCTTCTCACCAAATATTAATTAATGTCTTTTGGGTGAAACGATGATCGGAGACGGCCATATGCCAACAGAAGGCAACTACTTGTTGCCAGCGGTGTTTTCACTTAATATTGCCGCATACCATAATCATTACAATATTGATATGTGTTATAAATGTGACCGAGTTCTCGAACCTTTTCTATCTATCTATCTATCTATCTATCTATCTATCTAGGATTAATACAAATATTAAATTTGTCACTTAGATAATTGTTATATTCAGCACCCTGACTTCAGAGTTTTGTAGTTTTGTCATCATTTTATCCACTCGTCAAGAGATATCAGCAATTAACTGTTGATTTTCTCATTTTCGTTATTTATATATTAAGTTAAAAATAATTTATGTTAAAAATAATGTATGAAGTTAAAAAAAATATCTATATGCCAATATCAAATATGGTGTCCGTGAAGCAGAACGATTAAAGAACACAATCTAAAAGGACAGAATATCTAAAGAATTAATGGATTTTATTTTTAATACTTCAAACGTTATTTTAAACCCGTATTTGAGTAAAACGTTCCGTTTTTCAAACAGTGTTTATTTCGTCTACCGGCCTTCGCATTCAAGAAAACTTTACAAAGAAAATGCTGCCTTCGACAGAATTTGAACATGCGTCCAACTTTATAGAAGAAACCACTAACTGATTCAGCGGAACGCCTTACAGCCAAGCACAGTTTCATTCTTAGGTTTTCTCGAGTGTGCAGGTTGGTAAACGAAATGAATAGTTTCAAAAACGACTATAAAAAGAGAAAAGGAGTGAATAACGAGTGATTTATTTTGCTTTGAAAAAAAAGGTAAATTTTCCGTCCTCCTAATTTTTAAAGTAGGAAAAATGTTTATTTGGACAAAAATGAATGAAATAATTCCCATTTTATTGTCATGTCGCTTAAGCAATTCACTTCGCTCGAATTGATACATTTGAGGCAACAAACAATAGCAAAAATGAATAAATTATTAATAATAATAATCAATAACTAATATGTGCTGAAACCACTTGGGTTTGGTTTTGCAAACAAATTGCGTAAATACAAACGAAGAGTTGGCCTAAAAGGAAAAAGATAAGATTGTTTGCAATTTAGAAATTCAGATGAATAGCCATTTTCGGTTGAGCAGGATAATTTTACAGGTTATTATTATTATTATCATCATTATTATTATTGTTGTTGTTGTTTGTTGTTGTTGTTGTTGTTGATGATGATGATGATGATGATGATGATGATGATGATGATCTTGTCGTTACTGACTGCACAATAACCAAAGGTTTACATCAATATCACGTTCCCATATAATCACCGAAGTTAAGCAACGTTTAGTATGCATCTAGATGAGTGACCGCTTGGGAATACCAAGGGCACTAAGCTTGGATGTGCGGGGCTGCGGGGCCTAATGGATAACGGCTTGGCATTGAAAGTCGAAGAACCGAATTTCAATTCCAGGAGTTCGTAATAGTCACTTATGCAGAAATAGCCTTGGGAACGATAGGAATCCATCTCTTCTTCCTTTATCAGTAAATTATTATTATCTCCAAAAAGTTCTTACCATCCGAAACTATTTTCTGGTTTTAAATAACCCGAAAATGGTTGATAAGCCGTAATAAAACCAAATCAATCAACGCACAAGACCAAATTCAATTCACCAGGAATTACGAGGCAAACATATATGAAGAATTGTGCAAAACTCAATAAGTAAATTTCGAGACTATTGACCACGTAGTTTATCACGATCTAATGTTGACACCGAAAAAATACAAAAATGGACCTGACAAGATTAAGCAGTATGTTCAATGGAAGATATGTCAATATTATAATGTTTCACATGCCGAACAATGGTATTAGCATGAACTTAAAACAGACATAGCTATAAGTTAAGTGTTCATTGGGATTTTTATCATTCTTACTGACAAACATAAAATCTAATGACATTTAAGACTACAAATAAAACTGCCTTTTCATATGTACAGGAGTGACGTCATATACAGATATGACGTCACTCCTGTACATATGAAAACGACAAAATAAATATAAGATCATGAAATTGAAAAAAATGTGTCACCTTAAAACTACTATTATACCTATAAGTCCTGAGAAAGATTAATTTTTTTTAAAAGTAACAGACAAGAACATTAACAAGATTATTGACAGTCTTTGTTTACAAGAGATTTTTAAATAAAGTAAAACATTACGTGCTAATACCTTTGGGAAAGGTATGAATCCGCTTCTTCTCCACCACCCCCCAGCTATGGGTAAATAGCAGGACAGGCCTGGTTCTGTAGCCTTGGATGGCAACTGGTCTACCGCAGAAAGAAATGTCAACCTACTGCGGGAAAAAAATTGCCTCGTCAGTCATGTATCGAAAGATACATGATCGCCTAAGCGTGTATCACGCATGACACACAACTGACTGGGTGCATTATGAAGACCACATAAACACAGCAGATGTTAAGTATAACATCAGAATTTGTGCAACCAGAATGAATATGCTTGCTACTTTATTGCGGTCTTACGCAATATTCTAATAAGAGAATATATAAAACAGAAAGCAAAAGAAGAAAAATTATGATTAGGAAAATATTATTATTATTATTATTATTAATAAATTGCTTATTCTACATGGATGATATCAAAGCCTTTGTCAAAGATGACAATGAGTTGATGGGTATCCTCAATACTATAAAATGTCTCAGTGATAACATCGGTCTGGATTTCACATTAGATAAATGTGCAAAAGTAACATTCAAGGAGAATTACAGGAACACACTCAATAGATCTAGATTTGGACAGAAAGATTAGGGAACTAGAACAAATGAAGTAGAAAATAAGAAGAGATTACTAAAGGCGTGTGCGTCTGGTGTTAAATACCGAGTTGAATTCACAAAATATAATATCAGCCATAAACATCTTGGCTGTCTCTGTCGTGCAATACAGTTTGTACATCTTTAATTGGACAGTAGCTGACATTGAGCAAATGGATGTCAAAACGAGAAAACTTCTCACTTTCCACAGCATGCATGATCCTAAACTGATGTTGATTGTCTGTATGTATCCAGATCCGAAGGAGGCAGAGGATTAGTTCAACTAGACTTGTCTTACAAAGCCACAACAATCGGTCTTCAAAGATACCTGGAAAATACAGAAGACTGGATGATGAGCTGTATCGAAGAACATCAAAGAAATAAGAAACTTTATTCAGTAATAAAGGAAGAAAACAAATTCAAAAGGGAATTTCAAGTGGGTGAAGAATTGCAAATAAACATATAATACACTTACTGCAGCAGCAAATAACCTGAAAAAGAAAACAAAAGCAAATGCAAATGCAGAAACGATGGCAAGAAATAGATATGACTGGATAATAATAGTATTTTTCTATGAATTGCGCAAATGATTAAGATTTCATCATGCAGACGAATAAATATAAGAACAACTTCTGCTCAAATGAATAAAAAAGTATAATTCTTTCACACTTGCTAATTCAAACAGGCAAGGTAAGTGAAGAGATGTCGCTGCTGTAACAGAACCCATAGCAAATCAGGGGTTGGGGGGGGGGCTAAAGAATTATCAACGCCTTCAGAAATGCAACCGTTGTATAAGATAATATGAACAATTTACGTTTCATTAGTTGACTATTTCAGCAATAATCTTTAATACACCAGCAGCTCATCTAGAGAAGATACTGCCATATTGATTATCTGAAAGAAGACCCTGCGAGGTGAGATACCTAATCAATTCAGAGCTGAATAGAGTCTCGGGTACTTAGCCAAAATGAGGTAAGCGGCTGATAGGTCAATAGTTCAAATGATCAAACAGTTCGCCTGAGTTCTTAAAGAACTACAGAAGAGGATTTCCAACATGCAGGAAAGCAAGAAACGGTAAGGCATTTATTGCACAGTTTAAAGAGAACATGAGACAGTTCAGGAGCACATTTCTTAAAGACTATAAACAGATGCCATCAAATCCAAATGCTTTGTGGTGATCCAGCTTAGAGATGATAACGGAATCCATAGACGATCTAAGTGTAAAATCAGGCAAAGATACTCCAGATGAGTAAAGAGAAGAATTTGAAGAGAATTTACGAGCTAAACATTTTTCTGCAGAACACCTGAAATTGAATGAAGAGAGGTGGGGATAGAAAACTTACAGAGCTGTCAGTAGCCACGAGAAACAAGCTTTTCTGAGGCTATACGGTGCTTCATTCTATCAGCAAACAAATACTTAGAGGACACGTTTACAATTATTATAAGCGGACACAATTAAACGTCTGTTGTGATCAGAACTATCATGCTGGTACAGCCGGAAAAAAATATTCCTGTGAGCTATAGCGCATGAACAGACTGATGTAAACCATGGAAAATATTATTGTTTCACCTGGTATTTCCAAGAAGATACAAAAGCATTGATGACGGCTTTAACCCAACAAGAAATCTTTGTGACACAATTCTCCATAGAAAGATGAAGAAAATGACCCTCAGTCAATAAGCTGATAAATAGAAGACTCAAAAAGAAATATCAACAGATACTACAGAGTGATCCGAATTGCCAAATGAAATTGTGATGCCTGATGAGAGATAAGAGTATGTAAGGCACAAATCAAATAGCAATGGATTCAATATTTTTCCATTTCATCAATATTCATGAGATTAAGCACATTTGAATCTCTCCGTAACTTAGCGGTCCACACACGCCGGATCAAACGGTGATTCTTCCCGAAAATAGGGACACAGGTTCGAATCCTGCTGGAGGTTACATTTTCTTTATTAGGTTTTCTCGGGTGCGCAGACCTTTAGACGAAATAAAAAGCGTTTAGAAAAACAGAGCGTCTACTCAAATGCGTGCATCCACTAAAAATAAAGTTCGAAGCAATAAAAATATGTAGGTAAATACATCTATTAGTCCTCAACCGAAAGAGAAAAGAAACATTTATTTTACACAACATATAGCCATTTGTCGACATACTCTTCTTCCTTATCAATGCACTTAATTCAGTTGTGAATATGTAGGTACATCAATAAGTCTGTAGACTAATGTTGAAAAAACATTCATTTTACGCAAAAAATATTTATTTTTCCTCTTCTTTGTTGTCATATTCACGACGTTTCGGCTGTTGTACTCTCCGGCCTTCTTCAGGGGATTGAAATTTCGAACTGAAACGTCGTGAATATGTCAACAAAAATGAAGACAACAGTTTGAACAATGTAAATTGTTACAATACCTCATCTCAGAAAAATAGACAGATATAGCTGAAGGTTGTTAGAAATAACTTTCTTGGTTTGATTTTGAGAAGTGATGAGAAGTGGGTTGGTTTGGTTGCTTTTGTTTAGAAGCATATCAATCTTCATGCTGAAATCTAAGTATTTTGTACGCATTTTTGTTTTTGGGAGATAATAATGGTTTTAGTGATACAAGCCTTACTAATTAACCCGTAGCTGGACAGGAGAAGAGGTAGATTCATGCCTTTCCCAAGGTTATTTGTGCGTGAGTGAATATAACGAACGAAACGGGAATTGGAAGTTCATTACACCACCCGCACATCTAAACTTACAGATGGTATTCCCAAGCGATCACCCATCTAGGTACTGACTAGGTTCGACGTTGCTTAACTTTGGTCATCGTATGGGAACCAGTGTTTCAACGTGATGTGGCCATAAGCCCGATAATAAGCGGGTAATAACCAGGAATGGGAATGATCATTGATTAATGATTCCGGGCCACACGCGACCTAAGATCAGGCTGGCTTCCGGTTCCTAACGCATGTCTTTTGATTGCCATTGTGACTTCAAAAGCCGGAGCAAGTTACGATAACGGAATCAACGAACATTTGAAGAAGCCGGATTTACTTAAATGAGATCTCCATTGTGCCCATCCGATATAAAAGCAAACCCCTTCATAACACCTGTGTGCCGTCCATCTTGCTTACAAAACAAAAACTATATCTGAGTACACACAGATAATAGATAAATACTATTAAGGTGCTTTAATAATAAAACTTACATCTGAATGAAAAGAGTATTGGCGATTCTTTTCGATGTAATTTTACTTTTTTAACGACACATTCAAAATCGGTGGGAACAACTGACAACAGGATGACGCAACTCCTTCCTGGATGGGTGAGAGTGGATCAGAAAGATCTACAGATTGGATAACTGTATTGCAACTCACCACGCCCGACTCGCTTCCACACTGGGATACAAAAATAGTAGTAGCACAGAAATGAGCATTGCTAGTGCTGCCGTCAAGAAATAAAAGGAGAAATAGCATGCAAAAAGCCTGTCAAGACAAAAGGAGACAGGACGGAAAAGGAGACAAAACGGAAAAGGAGACAGGATGGAAAGGAGACAGGACGGAAAAGGAGATAGGATGGAGAGTAGACAGAACGGAAAAGGAGACAGGATGGAAAGGAGACAGAACGGAAAAGGAGACAGAACGGAAAAGGAGACAGGACGGAAAAGGAGACAGGACGGAAAAGGAGATAGGATGGGAAAAGGAGACATGATGGAAAAAGCGACAGGACAGAAAAAGGAGACAGGACCAAAAAGGAGACAGGATTGAAAAGGATTAAACAGTGAGAGGTGTGGTGGAGCATAATATTAATCCCATAAATTGAACATATAGTAACATTCTCGGATCAATATTCATCTGATATCCACGTGTCAGGCTAATGACTTTATACATACATATATATATGTGTGTGTGTGTGTGTGTGTGTGTGTATGTGTGTGTGTGTGTGTGTGTGTGTGCGTGCGCGCGCACGCGCGTACGCACAAGCGCGTGGTAATGTCCGTGTAACTCTAATAAGATCTGGTGATAACTCTCCGTAGAGTGAAATCAAAAATCTCTGTGGAATAAAATAGGTCGGCCCTGAGGTACTTAACTAAAATCAGAGACCACATCGAAATTTTATCACACTGTCGAAACAACGATACTGATTTTATTGATAGCGTGATTAGTTAATTACCATCCATTAGTTTCAAGGATTCTTTCCGGTGCAATTATCCTTGGCAACTTTGTGTTCAAGCGGTCATAATGGTACGGTCAAACAATTGTTTCAATAATGGAAATTGCCGCTAAAACAGACTTACACATAATCGATATTGGTAAACAATATATAAAGTGACACAATAGTTGCGAAAAAATGTCAAAAGTTCATATTTTGGCGACCAAACCTCATTTTCTGGTTTGTGTTTTGATGCTAAATTCATATTATGCAAATTTTATGATGAAACTGCTTAAATCGAGGAAAAACAAATGAAATAAATGAAAACATAACATCGGGCATTCGATCCGGGTTTAAGTCTTTAATGCGTTGCTCGTGTCTAATCCGTATGGATATGGCACGTGAGTTCAGTTCTCAAATTCAAGATGAAAGATAAACGTGTAAAAAATTTAACGAACATGATTTAACAGCGAAATTCGGAGAACTTAGAAATAAACAAAAAAACTGTGAATCGAGATTTTTGGAATCTTGTCGGAGTTAGCTCCTCCTCAATTCCTTAATCCTTCAACAGGGGTCTCTCTCCCCTGGCTATAAATACTGGCTGACCCTTCGCCTCGATGTCTCTTTTCCACTTAGGCCTTGGGCCGCCACCTCGCGCGGAGGTGAGGTAAATCACCCTTTTCAACTAACACCAATATGTGACCTCTCACAGATACTGTGTTTCCCAAATTCTGGGAACACGCGAAGAACAATACACATACGTACGAACACTCACAACAGACACACATTATTTCTCCACACAAACTCTATGTAATTGGCCATGTCTTTGTTTAACTTGTTAATATATATTTGTTTACACATATATATCGGTCCTGTTTTTTTTCTTTGTCTTCTTTGGACATAATTGAAGTCCAACATTCTCATGTAGCTGGACCGGCTAGCAGGAAATTTTAACCTGATATCTCTTCACATCTTTACCCCACGGTCCTCTACAATCTCCATTTCGCCGCTACATCTTTTTTTCTCTCGCTCTTTCTCTCTTTCTTATATATATATATATATATATATATATATATATATATATAATCAGCTAGGGGTTAACAAGGCTCAATGAGCTCTTTAGCCTTGATTGGAAACCAGTCCAGAAGAAGGAAACAGTGTATTCAAGCTTTACGCAATTTATCTGTTATCAATCGTTTTAAAAGGTGTAGCTGATTCTACACAAGCCTTCTCCAGGATAATATGGTTTTTATGTTTTAATTTTCAACTGAATGTGTGAAATTCAAAAATTCCAAAATAAAAATCGTCGTTGATAAAGGCTAAAAGAATAGCCGAAAACGTTCATATATGCAGAATTTTTAGACATTTTTTACAAACTTTGTGTCCAGAAAAGTAAACACTTGTACGAACACAAGGAATATAAAATAAAAAGCTTAAACGCAGTACCTTGTCTGTCGTCTTTGATGAAACATGTATAAAAGATATATATATATATATATATATATATATATATATATATATATTTTAAATAATAAGAAAGTCTTTGTGTATAAAAAAATATGAATTAAGCGGATGAATGAAAATACCTAGTTTTTTTATCATTGATAACCCAGACGACAGACTGAAGAATGGAAGTATACGTTTGTTAGCAAACACCTCCACCGCACCTAAACTTAACCTGACTTTGTTAAGTAACATATATTGGATACATAAGCTGTCTGGGGAAATTAAAACCCAGCCACCCTTAACATTAACAACTCATAATATCAATATTGTCTTATTGAAAGTTTATTCCTAACATCGCTTGACAATGGAACGAGACTACCGATTTTAAGTTTAATTTCTATAATTAAATTTATAAATTTTGTTTCAGTTTTGAAACATGGAAATTTTCTGTGTCGCGATGAAAATAATTATAATATATGTGTGTGTGTGTGTGAGAGAGAGAGAGAGAGAGAGAGAGAGAGAGAGAGAGAGAGATGGGGACGAAAAAGGGGAGTAAGCGGTACGAAAAACAGAATATCAACCGAGGTTATATTCACTTCAAACAAGTACTCTTGGTATAACTTATAAAGCCACTTTTTCTTGCGCGCGTAAGCCCATTTCACATAACCTCCTTGACTATCCAGCAGTGGAAACAAGTAGCTGTAACCCGCACTGACAACTTTGACGTATTAATTAGGCTTTTTGTCTTCTCTTTTTATACTAAGAACATTTAATATTATTTTTTGTTTGGAGCTATAATCTTTTAGTATTTTTGTACTCGTTGATTTTCAGATCATGATTACTGGAAAATAAGTGACAGCAAGCCATCTCAATAGTCCACCGTTTTCCTCACGAATGAAACTGATTTTAATTATGCTGACATCTTGATGGTTTCAATACTTTGTCGGATTTACAACTGTAGAAAGTTTTGTTTACTCGAATTCTTCTGCACTGTTTCACCTGGTTCCATAATGATTGATAAACTGTCATTTTTAGATTTTTTTTCCAATTAACTGACTAGGTTAAGATATTTTTCAGCTTTTCACTTTCGTTCGATTTCATTGTGTGCTTTACTAAAACTGACATGTTTTACTGACAATTTTTGATGATAGGATTTGGTCTCCGGGGTCTGGATTGGGTGATGCACTCGAAGGGAATTTTAGTTTCACTCTTCACAAAAAGAGCTTTTTACTATCTATTTGCACGCACAAATCGCACTTGTTTGCACAGTTCCCAATAAATTATAGGTACTCATCATTCATAAAGTTGCCTCTTTGTGTCATTTATAGAAATACTTTCATGGTGATAAATACTTTCGGATGAGCTCTTCACTATGGTACCTAGACTTTTTTAATTTCAGCGCAGCACTAGACTGACGTCGAGATCTCATCAATTTACAGTTGAGCTGGCTAGATGTAACCGTAAGTTCTATGCTAACAGTTTCTTTTCTCGCAATTTTCGCTTGTGGAAATCCCTTCCGACTCCATGCTTTCCATCCAACTGTAATCTGCAAAAATTTAAATGCAATGTCAATCGCTATCTACGGTCTTCCTGATTACTCTTTTCTCTTTCCGTTTATTATGGTTTCTGTTCCTAAGTTTCCACACCCAGTAACCCTGTGTGTCTTAGTGGCTTTACTGCCCTACATGGAGTGAAACCAATTAAAATAATGTCTATTTTTATACCCATTATGAACTAAAGTGCTATAGTCATTGTCAGGGAGTTGCTTATTTCCAAATAGCACAATAGACTGCAAATCTGAAACCTAGGCTATTAATATTGTATCCACACAATCTTTCTTCCATTCTATTCGCCATTTTGCCTGATGAAGCTCGACGTACAAAGTATGAGAACGAATGAGATACAGATTGCTTCATGACTATTGAGGTTGCATACGTATTGATGGTGTCAAAAATTGTATTGATTTCAAGTGTTATTTTCCCGGCAAGCAAGTTCTCTCCAACTAGAAAATTGGCGCTAAAAGTCTTCTTTCATTACAATCACTCTTTCCTTCTTTATCTTCTGCCAGACTTAGCTAAGCTTAATAAATATTAAACTAAGTAATAATAATATGTGGTGAGTACAAAATAATAATAACTCCGTTTCCTCACTCGAGCTGAAGAAAAAGACGGAAAGAAATTCCCGAGCCTGTGTAAAATTTTCTTCGGACCAATGAAAACTTTTTTTTCACAGGAATTAGTCGTTGAGCTTAGAAAAAGAAAGAAAAGAAAATAGCGAGCCTATGCGAAATCTTTTTTGATATAAAATAAGGAAAAAAGTTTCGTTCCTGTTCACGCGTCAAGCGTTCAAAATTTTTCGCCAGTGCCAAATTACTCACCAATTATATTATCGGCCTTAAGTAAGCACTTTGCACTTCAAAGAACTCTATTTCAACAATCCAAGAAAGCTAAGTGTTTTAAACTATCTTTCTTCGTCTACTTTTGAACGTATGCAACCGTATATCCTTTCTGTGGACAATCTTACCTTTGTTTAAACATTTTTGAATGTTATTTTACGTCAGGTCATTTAATCTATTGTATGAACATTTCCTCTTCATGACAATTTGTTGAAAACTACGGACTTTAAAAATTTCTGATTTATTTTCCTGAAACTAGCTACTGACACTGCTTCAAGTGTGTACATTCGTAAATAAATTCCTTATCTTGCTTTGTTAAAATTACCCGCGTCTTTCGTCATTATTATCAGCCTCCATTAACCTTCTTGTCGTGGGTAAGCCAACTGTTCATTTTAACTCCGAAGTCCCACGCTACAATAAATATGCTAAGCTTAATAAATAAGTAAAAATAGTCATCTAAGCTTAATAAATAGTAACATGATTAATGTTTGTGACCTCTGATAATTTTAACCTTTTCTCCAGCAGCAATGGTCAGAGTTTCAGCCACATTCAGCCGAATTTATGAATACTGGTTTTCAAATTAGATAATTTCTTGGAAGACTGATGGAACACCTGGCGCAGAACAATCTTCTTAACTTCCATTTTGATGCTCTTGTTGCCGTTATCGCTGTATTATTGGTCGAAGTAGGCGTTATTCCTCTTGATACTTCTCCATCTTTATTTTTGTGATTTCACCGCATATATTATTGATATCTGTCCTCTACATAACCCTTCTTTTTTGTCATTATTTGCTTTGTTGACGATATTTCAATATTTCCAACCATTCTCTATTTTTTCTCCTTGCAAGAGTTCATTTTTCTCGCTCTGGCAATAACCGTTATTGTCGTTGTTTATCATGTGTATATATCTATATTTACCAACTAAAAAAATACCGGCATCTTATAGGCATGCATTAGCCTCCATCTTGAATGCTACGCATATAAGAACGCATTATTTTTTCCTACCATCGTAACCAATTCTCGGCGACTGTCATCCGAAAAGAGAAACAAATACACGTCACAAATAATCAGCTCTGATTTTTCCGACTTCCGAGCACGAAACGCAAAATTAGAACTTCTTTTTTTTTATCGATTTATTACAACAATAGATGATATAGTAAACAGACACACAAACACTGCAATTTCCATGAATATAATAATCATCTATATCTAAGCAATCATGAAACACCTAGCTATATTTATACAGAAAATGTATTAACAAGCCAAACTTACTTAGTACTAAATATCTTCAGCGAAGTTTGAATAGACAATGTCCAAAAGTAGGGTGCATATAGGCATAAACCTACCAGAATGAAAATATTTTATAAGCCCAAAGCAATAGGGCTATGCAAGACTTATTGTAACATCTAGAACAGCCTTAATACTGAATGCGTGTGTATGTGACGTCATAACAAAATGACTGTCACCGTAAAACAGTGGAAAGACAAAGAGGTGCTGGGTGTAATAAATCTTTTGCAAGCCAAGGCACAAAATTCAATTTTTGGTCTCAAAGAAATTGGCTGAAGAACCCAATTTCCATTTCATAAGCATTTCTATTCAGAATCGTATAAAGAAGCATATGGGGAATATCTGGTGTACATGTTCACCTGGGTGTATTGTTCTACTCTTAAGACAAAGGTTGATTTGTGGAGTTACCCCACTTACTGCCAAAGAACCTCTGATAACGACCGCCAAACAGTATATAAGAAAAATGGCGCAAAATTCTTACCCTCTTTTCTTTTTCACAGACAGGATGCCTTAAATTCAGGACCTGTCTCGGTCCCTTCTGGAGGGACTTTTCAGATTCCGGCGATTCTCACATCGCACTGAACACAACACAGAAAAGTACGCGGCGGCATACAATATCCTCAGTTTACGTCAATACAAATTAGACAGATGTAATAAATCAACCGACTCAACAAAGCAAAGAAATTTTTTCAAAATGTAATTCTCTCACAATCTTTCATAGAAGCTTGACACACACGTACGTCCGAAAAAAAGACACAACAGACCCCCCCCTTCTTGTATTCTTTTTATTTAGTTTACTCAGGCAATAAAATAAGTCGTTGTTAATCATAGGTAAGTATATTCACTCTGGTTTGAGGAAACACCAATCTTAGACACTCCATTTCTTCTTCTATATGCCGAATACTTTCATGACGTAGGCGTTCATGGCTCTCCATTATTTCTTATCATTTTGAAAACTTTTTCTTTTCACCATCTCTGCCAGTCACAGTTCTGCTAACTATTTGTACAAGCGCATTAGGTAGGTTGTTTACTGTTTCTCTCTGCCCCACTTACCTTCAATATGTGATACGAGTGTTTTATTCTCCAGGACCATTTCTTCATTATACATCCAAAACATTTCAATTGTGTCTTTCTAATGTCAAGTCCAAGTGCCCTTTTTCTTTCAATTTAAAACTTCGTCCATGATATTCTCAGCATCCTTCTGTAGAATCATATTTCTGTTGCCTTAAGTCTGTTCTTCATCAGGACGTTTGCGTAAAGGCATTGTTCAGCCGCACGACAATGCCAGCCTCTACACAGCCAACACGATAAAATAGTGACTCCAGCGATATGGTTAAGATGTTTTACTACTTCACTGCAGAGTCAAGATTTACCATCACCTTGGCACCATCAAGTGGTTCCACATAAATAACACAATGGCTGCAGAATCTACGAGGGTGGCTCCAGGTACTTCAGTCTACGTGCAGAGAAGACATATGCGATTGTGCATTAATGGAATAACTGCATCAATCTCGACAAAGACCAAATGGCAAAATAGTGTAGAGGCTCTGGTAATATATGTAAGTGTTTTTTTTATTTTGTTTTTGTTTTTTTTGCATAGGAGTAAGCATGAAATATCACTAAATATTTTCACCTTACATTTTGAATATCCCTCGTAAATATTTTCACCTTACATTTCGAGTATATCACGTAAATATATGCTCTGTACATTTCGGATATCCCACGTAAATATTTGCACTTCAGGTTTTCGAATACTAATAATATATTTGCATATTACATTTAGAATAAACCAGGAATAAATATGCATGTTACATTTCACTTACAATACTTAATTATTTGTCCATTACATTTCCGATATCACTCGTAAATACAGTGGGCTATGATAAGTTTTTAGTCACTCTTATTTACAGCAATTTTGGCTTGTATAATGACGTCTCTTCTTTTTTTTCATACACTATCGTATTAGTATCAAGCTACTCTCATCTATGAACGATAGTTGACTTGTATTTTACAATGAAAGTTCGCGGAAGTAAGAAAATTGGTGAATTTCAACGAGCGTAAATAATAGGATGACCTCAGAGTGGCAAGTCAAATAATTGAAATTGCTAGGTTTTTCGAGATTAATCATCAAACGCTTAATATTGTCAATAATTTTAATGAAGAAGGCCATTGTCGTATGGAACAACGTTCAGGAAGACCAAATATCGTGTCTGAGCGAACGAAAAGGGCGCTGAAGATGGAAGTCATCAGAAACCGTCTTCAGAGCTTCGAAGATGTCGCCAACAGCATGGATATGTCGCCATATGCGGTGAGAAAGACTCTGAAAGAGCTAGGATATCAAAGACTAGTTGCAAGAAAGAAGCCCTTGATTACAGAGGTTAACAGGAACAGGCGTATGGATTGGGCGAGAGAATTCGAGAGCAAATATTAATTTTGGCAGTCTGTAATTTGGTCAGATGAAAGTAAATTCTGCCAATATTCGAATTCGAGACAGGTTTATGTTTGGGGAAATTCTGATTTCCCCAAACATAAACCTGAAAAACATGAGACTTGGAAACACTGAAACATGGAAGGATCGGAATAATGTTGCGGGGCGCTGTCTGGTTTGGAGGGAAATCTGAGCTGGTTCTTGTTGACAAGAGGTTGAATGGTGTAAAATACTGTCAAATGTTAGAGAAAGGATTACTCCGACTATCTGAACCCAATCAGATTGACAAGAATGTCTACTTTTTTCAAGAAGATGGAGGGCCAAGTGATACGAGCAAAGTAGCAAATGCCTGGAAGGAATCTCAAGGAATCAAATCATTGCCATTGTAACCCAAATTCCTGACACGAATCAAAAAGAGCATGTTTGGGTTCACCTTGACCGAAAACTTCGAGAGTATGCAACCCAAATCACGTCAGTGGCAACCCTTAAAGATACATTGCCAAAGGAGTGGCAAAATATGGATCAGACGATTGTTAATAACTGGATCAAATCCATGAAAAATCGACTGAAACTAGCAAATGGAGGACCTACTTCATACTAGTTCTAAATACTGTATATTTATGTTGAGTCGGGATTAAGTAATTAAATTTTGAAATTGGATGTAGTTTATTTCTCCTGACTAAAAACCTTTCTTTGGCCACTGTATTTGCATGTTATATTTTGAATATCCCCGGTAAATATATGCACCTTACACTTCGGATATATCACGTAAATATTTACACCTAACATTTTAGATATCTCTTGTAAATATTCGCACCTTACATTTTGCGTAAATGTTAGGAAATCAATTTTTTGACATCATTCGAAATTGTTTTTATTTTATTTTTCTCAAATGTCTCGTAATTCTTCGTACCCGACTTTTTGGACATAATACTCGCATTCTTGTACCTTATTTTATGGATCACTACGCAACCTTAGTTTTCAGATATTTTTCGCAAATGTTTATACCTGACGTTTTGGACATCACTTTTATATTGCTGCACCTTCCGTTTACCATGTAAAATAATTGTACCTTTAGTTTTGAGCATCTCTCGTAAATGTTGGCTCCTGACTTATAAATAGGCATGCCTTACTATATCTATCCAAAGAAATACACACATTGAATAAAAAATCATATATACCTCATACTTATTTATACAAACATTTCAAGACAAATATTCCAAAACTGGCTGGAATATCCATCATATTCCAATTTGCCAAATAGACATTTGGTAACAGGCTAAATTTCTTTTTGGAAAGCAAGAATTACAGACTATTATTTCTATAATAAGATCCATCTTCCATGGGATAATCCACTCTTGAAATCAAAATTAGCTAAATAAATAAATGAGCACGCCGGACCAAGTAGCAATTACGACTGTAATGCGTTCGATCCTAATATATATGACGATAAACTACATCTGGCAGCAAGGCTTCTGGTCGGAAGATTGGAGGTTTTGAGGATCGTTGGACCACTTCTTAACTGTTGTTGTTGTTGTTCCCAGGTCCACCATCATCCAGCATTAAATAACCTATAGCGCTTGATATGCAACTAAACAAAATCAACCAACCAGTCCTCATATATATATAAGATATAAATTCAGTAAATAAATACGAAGTTGGCTCGAGCCAGTTTTACGTTTAGATTCTGGGCTACACTACTAACGTCAACAAATAACAACATGGCTAATAGCAGAATGATTCATTAGTAGCCGATCCGATAGATGTATGTAAATGTTTGCGTATTCGCCTTGATTATCGACGCACTTCGTAGTCGAGACGGTCTGAATTACGTCTGATCTAACGACGACTTTCCCTGCCCAGAGGTGGCGTAGGTTCGGATCCTGCTGGAGATCGCATTTTTTTCTTTGAGATTTCAGGGCCGCAGACGAAAATAAATACATATTCTGTTTAATAAATAAACGGAGCTTCTACTCAAATATGGGCATCTACTAAAAATAAAATATTTATCTTATTGCTAT
>OZ038504.1:27189158-27201658 GCA_964036315.1 Acanthosepion esculentum
GTGGCGATATATATATATATATATGTGTGTGTGTGTGTGTGTGTGTGTGTGTGTATTTATGCAGCAAATCCTCTTTTAGTCCTGTCTGATTGAATACATAACGAACATTATATCTGCTTATTTTGATCATAATCCTTTCATGTTCAAGAATATTTTCCGTATATTACAATTAAATAAATAATTTCTTGGCTTATTTAATTTTAATATACGGAAAAAATATTCGTGAATATGAAAGGATTCTGATTAAAATAAGTAGACATAATGTTTGTAATTTATTCAATCAGACATATATATATATATATATATATATATATATATATATATATATATATATATATATATATATATATATATGTTCCCTACTGATCCCAGTATAAAAATAAAACTAATTATATATTATACTAAATTTAACTTAACTGATTAATAATACGCTATAACTCTTCTCAGTCAACTAGTGTTTTGGAAAAAAAACAACATCGTATATTAGTTTGAATGTCCTTTAGGAGATTGTATCTTTGACAGAAAAGTAAGTACATATGTTGGTTTGACGAGCACAACATCATCAAGAGGTTTAGACTTCATTTGTCGGATACAAGTTCTATTGCACAACATCTAAAAGCACAATCCTGTCCGCCTTCGTAATACAGGAAAATACTTTTTGACACCACCAATATACTACACCAAAATAATAATATACAAAAAACTCAAATTCTCAAGACCTACTATATCAAAAGTAACCAACCAACACTCGAGAAAATTTATTACAAATATAGCAACAAAATATTAAATGGCATATAACATTTGTTACCATTTTACATTTCTACCAATTTCCGGTCAGTACACTTACATTGAAACGCTTGCTTTGCAAAAATTCCATAACTACAACAGATGAATTTAAAATTTAAAAATAATTACAGCAGGCGTTAACGTGTGTTTTTAAAAATCACCATCACAACGGAAGGCAGGCTTTAACGCAATTACAATAAGTTTGCCTTTGTAATTTTCCCCTGGCGATGATCTTGAAAAAGATCGAAAGTACATAGATTAACAAAAACTACGGTGCCTTCCTTGAGGAATTTCATCTTAACATTAAGAAACTGATTAGACAACTGCAAAGGATCAGTATAAAATAAATAGGCACAATATGTCTGTATTATTCAATGAAACATGTTTGAATGAAGATATGCTGCATATATATATATATATATATATATATATATATATATATATATATATATATATATATATATATATGAAGAAATATAGTTTTAAGGTGTGCTATATTTATGGGATAAAGTGCTCAATATCAGAGATAGAGCGTATGTAAATATAAATATAAAAGTGAACATTGAAGTCAACACTCAAAGGCGACAGGCTGTTTCATGGTGGACACAATCGTTATTGCGTCTAGCATGAAACAGCCTGTCGCCTCTGAGTGTTAACTTCAATGTTCACTCTTATATACATATATATATATATATAGAGAGAGAGAGAGTTTCAAATTTGCTATACTTATGGAAGAAGTGTTCTTAATACGTCATCATGGCACGTGTCCCTTAAATCATTAGGGTACCATATGTACTGCAGTCGTCTAAGGAAAGTTAGCCTGACTGATCCTATCTCCCTTTAGCTTGGCTTAGAATTTAGAGTTTTCTTTCTCCTACATTGGTTTCCACTTTAAAGCAAGACAGCCCAGTCATCCATGCTGTTTAACCTATAGATGAGAGCGGAGAAGAAATTAATCCATGCCTTTTCCAAGAGATTTTGTGTGAGAGTGAACATAAATCTCGGCTGGAAGCTGAATATTGCCAATCCCAGAGGTTTGGCTGACTGAGATTTATTGTATATGCTATACAATTGTGGCACAAGGGCTAAAAAGGGGGAATGGTTTGAGACTAGTCGTCACGTACTATCTTAAACCTAGCTAATCTGATTCATGACCCATTTACTCGTTACAATTTGCACATCCACCACAAGAACCCATCCCTCACCATTCAATCCTCGATATACCATAATACCACATACTCTCAGGGAACCTACAAAAAAAAACCCAATGACATAATTGGTTGCTTGCTTGGTTGATTTTGTTTAGCGGCATATCAACCTCTATGGATTATTTGATGCCAAAATCTAAATTTTTTGATTGGTTTGGTTTGGTTGATTTTGTTTAGCGGCATATCAATCGCAATGGGTTATTTAATGCCGACAAAATTTTTATTGTTGGTAATATTCTTTTTTCAAAAATCTATTTCTGGTAATATGTTTCCTTCAAATATGTATCGCTGATAATATTTTTCCAAAAAATGTATAAATGGTAATATTTTTTTCTCAAAAGTGTATAGCTGGTAATATTTTTTCAAAAATGTATAGCTGGTATTTTTTTTCAAAAATGTATTGCTGGTAAAAATTTTTTACAAAGTATTTTTGGTATTTCAAACCTATTTTTACACTTTCATGGTGTTTTGACTCCAGTTTGGGGTTAACTATTTGCCCATAGATGGGACCCTAACAGGTACTACCGCCCCGGGTCAGGGTGAACCTGGGAACACTGGGAGCAATTAAGAGGTGGTTCCACGCTCCTCAAAACCTCCTAATCAGAGGCCTTGCTGATGTTTATCGTCTTATCCAGGACGCGGATGTAGTTTATCGTTATACCCAGGACGGCCTATGACATAAAAATTTAATGACCATAAAATGCTATACATAAAAAAAACTATAGATGATATATAATGAGCGGGGTGGGGATGAACCCAAAACAAACTAAAATGTCAAAACAAGCAAAATAAAGATAACTGATGCTAGTTGGACCCGTCACACCCTCAACAGAATTCAGAGAGGCCACTGTATTCTGACTTTAGACAAAATCAAAAGGCTCTCTAACTAAGGGAGAGGGAAAAGATAAAATAAATACGGCCATGGGGAATTAATAAAGCTGACCCAGTCGAGGTGAAAAAAAGGATCCCAAACCACCAAAAGTTTGGCTGACTCCCCTAGTCTCACGTTCTGTTCTCACATTTATATACGTGTGGGCGAGTCCACCTTGTCGCTTGGTGTATAGCACTTAGTGACCAACGTTTCGTAAAATATAAACAGAAAAAGACAGAGATGTTGTTGAAGGAAACAGAATTAAATATTAGTACTTTATTAAATAATAGTATTTTAGTAGTACTTTATTAAATATTACTTCTTCAACCTCTAGTTGGATTATAATGCAAAACTCTCATTTTTTTTTCTTTGAGAGGGGTTAGGAAACATTAGCAGGTTGGCGTTGGAATTTAAAGAAAACAAAGATATAAAGAGATTGGGGAAATTATTACAGATTCAAATGCATAAACTGACAGACAAATTCATTCCAAAGACTATTTATGATACAACACAATGTCATTTCTCATGAATCTTTTAAAGATTTTAAGATCTGAATGTCGTCCGTTGTTCAGTCGACAAAAGATTTAGGATTAGAAGTTTCGTTTGCCCAGTGAAAAACAATTTTCAACCAAATCATAAAATTTTCTGATAAAACAGCCGATATTAAAAATATAATTATATATTTTTCTTTCTCTTTGTAAGCTCTCTTGAAAACTGACTTCTTAATCTCCTGTCTTTTGCTATTTGAGACGATTAGAAGAAAAACGGATTTGGATTTACCTAGTTATTTGTCCAGGGAAAATAAATTGGTTTTATTTTATTCAAAGGTGGTTATCTGAAGCAAATAGATTATTGTTAAGCTGCGAAATGTCCGAGTTGTTGATTTATACGGTTCTCTAGTGCTTGACTGGCTGTCTCGAATGAACCATGAAAAGCCGCCTAAAATTACGGGATTTTTTTTTCTTTTTTGTGGAAGATGCAAAATGGTGTGTTACAAGAACAAAAAACGGAATCGGCTCACAATCCGATCCCACTCAAATGTCTTTCATTGGAGAAAAGAAGCGTATGTATTTCCATGGCATGACATCTACATACACTGAACAGTTTCACCACCTTGATCCTTATCGGAGTACCAGTCACTGTATAATGCTCAGACACAGCGCACTCAATTGAATGAGTGTTACTACGCCTTAAGATGTGCGATAGATACGCCGTAAGATTATCGACAGCCCCGGTCAAAACTGGCATCGACCTTCAGAATGTTGCAATTTTACTTTTCTTACACACACACACACACACACGCGCGCGCAAGCAAGCAAGCAACCCCCACACATATATATTTCATTGAATAATATAGAAATATTATGTCTACTTATTTTATAATAACTCTTTCTAGTTCTCTAATTAGTTTCTTGATGTTAAGTTGAATTTCATCAAGGAAGGTGCCGTAATTTTTGTTATCCCAAGTAACTCTGAGAACATCTCCAGGGGTGAATTAGGAAGACAAACTTAATGTAACTGCGATCGTTGTGATAACTTGTGTAACTGGGATAACAAAAACTACCCCTCCTTCCTTGATGAATTTCAACTTGACATCAAGAAGCTAATTAGAGAACTATGAAGGATTATTATAAAAATAAATAGACTTAATATGTCTAGATTATTCAATGAAATATATATATATATATATATATATATATATATATATATATATATATATATATATATTACTCGTTTTCCGGCAATAGCCGTGTGCAAATATATTAAGCAGATCTTAGTTACAGTCATTGGGATAGAGTGCATAACCAAGCAGGATCAACAGATTTTTGAACAAGGCCATGACGCGATGAGATGTGACTTTCGTGCTAGAACAACCACCTACGTCTTCCGAACGGTTTCTTCAACCCAGTTTCACTCACAAGGCTTGGGTCAACCCGTCTTATGGTTTTCGGGTACTTTCGAAAAATGGCGTACATTGGACTCCCCCGACCACCAAATGATGTCTTGCACGAATCACCTTCCTCACAAATCACTTGGCCACACACCAAACATATATATATATATATATATATATATATATATATATATATAATGGACAATGGGGTGAACACCATATGGCGACTGTCTGTTTCATGCTCTAACGCAACCATCAGGTCTGAAGATTGCGTTGAAACATGAAACAGACGCTTGCTGTTGAGCTCAGTTTTGACTTTTATTTTTATATACGCTTTATGTTATTATCATAATATATATATATATATATATATATATATATATATATATATATATATATATATATATAAGAGACTGAGATACAAGACTATCTCACTTCCCGGAATAAGTATATCTATTATCATAAACCAGAAATATTTTTGGAAGCTTTCAAGAAACTTGAGAAATAAAGTTGAGAAACTTGAGAAATTTGTGAGTCAATTGTATTGAATTGCCATTTGAATATTTGAAATAGTAGTCTTCTTACTCGTAATGCAAAACTTCAATACCTATTTCAAGTATATATATATATATATATATATATATATATATATATATATATAGTGAATTGGGGCAGCAGATCATTATTTATATAATTTTTTTACAATGTCAACATAACAGAATATCATCTTTGATGGTGAATAACTTTGTTTAAATGTCCGTATAACCACTCTGAAGATGGCTCATGTGAGCCGAAAGCTTAAGGACCAGCTTAATGAAAAAATATCCAAATTTTAGACCATTTATTTTCACCCGAAATTAATGTAACCATATGAAGTTTAAAACGGCTCATGATCAAATATAATAGACATTCATTGTCCGTTATATTTAACAATATATGTTCATATATATATATATATATATATGTTAGAGAGAGAGAGAGAGATAGCGTGTGTCAAAAATCCGTATAAAACTTTGGGGCAGGTTCCTCACACCAAAATAAGGACAAACGACCATATAATCACATGTCCGCAAATCTTTCGTTTTTGTGTTATTAAGTTTAAAACAAATTTAGGATAGATGGCGCTCTGTTGCCATATAAACACAATTCATAGTTGGTGGTGCTATGGCTGCTGTTTCAGCAACGTGACGATAAACAGCGACAAAAGTTGGATGACTCAGCTGCCTTCGGTCTGGAAACGTAATCTGGTACAGACGTGCAGCCTCACGTCCATTATCATTCGCGCAGCCGTATGTAAAAATCATATCTGACTGCTCACAATATGAATATCATGCCATTTTTTAGACGAAACACTTCTCAGTTTATTCACTACTACACATGTTAAACGTTGAAGAGAGACTATCCACAAATGTACACGAATGACAAATGTAGCCTAGTCCTAATGGCAACACAGTACCATCGACTGTAAACTTTCTTTAAACTTAATGACTCAAAAACGATGTTTATATGGACTTTTGTCCTGGTTTTAGTGTGAGGAGCTCGCCCCCAAAGTTTGTAAAGTATTTTCGATACACCATGCAGAGAGAGAGAGAGAGAGAGAGAGAGAGAGAGAGTGAGAGAGAGAGAGGGGCAGAGAAATAGAATTTTGTCATGTACCGTTAATTTATATGTAAATTTTAAGCTATTTCTATTGCGGTGCGCCTTCGGATTTCTGTGTCACACATTTCAGCTTTCCGAACCGATTCGATTTTGACGTGGCCAATATGAAACTCGCCACTTAGGCTGGGCTTTTTTACTGGCAATCATGGATTCTCTATCCTCAGAATTCATAATTGGTCGTTTCTTTTTCTTTTGTCGACCTGGTTCTTATGATCGGAGAAAGTTTTATTTCAGAGTCATCTGTGTATCTTAAGCCGTTAAGATTATGTCTACCAATAATAGACCCTAGAGATTCTCCTAGTCCTCTTCCGAACTTCTTGCTGTAAAGGTTAAATAAATTCAGTGAGAGAACACATCCAAATCGTACCTGACTCCTGTTATGCGCTACCTTTGCAACAGCCAAATCTGTTCAAACATAGAGTACTGAACGGGGAGCTGTTAAATTCCGAAAGAAATGTATTTATCTATCATGATTCATGCTCAAACAGAACACTCATCGTAAATGTTCAAATTGTTTACCTAAATGTTCAACACAAAGTTGTAAGCGAAGTAATCAGGATAGTGTCAAGTGGCATTTGATTCCCCGCTTCAGTTAAGTTCCACTTCAATGAAGCAATGTCGACGATGCCACGACGACGGTTTACAAGTGAGTTAGGAGTATACGCCAGATACAGTAATCCATAACATTTAAATCTGGTCTTTTAGAGGGCTGCTGAGATAGATCAATTAAAGCTGGTGTATTTTCTCGAACAATAAAATCGTTGCCTTTTTACTGAGCACCCTGTAGATTGGCATCTAAGTTTACAGTTAAATGCAACCTCCACTTCTACTCCAACAGATTCTTTTCTCGCACTTCCCATCTATGGAATTCCCTTCCGTTTATTTGCTTCGCTGATAACTACAATCTTCAAAAGTTTAAATGCAACATCAATCGCCATCTTCTGTCTTCTTGAATCCCGTTCATCTTTTGTTCTTTCCCCAATCCTCCCTATTCCCAGTTTTGTCTTTCACTTTCACTCTCTGTAACCCCCTTGCGGCATTCCCGCCTTGCTTGGGGTGTTGTGATAAAAAATAAATTCTGTAGTGTCCTTTCACATTATTATTGTCTGTTTCTTTTAGATATTATGCATCTTGCTGAAGAAAACCTTTTCTGTCCTGCTATTTCCTTTATCTTTTTATGAATACCTGTTACGTCTCTGTTCTACAATCTTTCGATCGCTTCACATTTTCATTGTTACGTCTCTGTTCTACAATCTTTCGATCGCTTCACATTTTCATTGTTACGTCTCTGTTCTACAATCTTTCGATCGCTTCACATTTTCATTGTTACGTCTCTGTTCTACAATCTTTCGATCGCTTCACATTTTCATTGTTACGTCTCTGTTCTACAATCTTTCGATCGCTTCACATTTTCATTGTTACGTCTCTGTTCTACAATCTTTCGATCGCTTCACATTTTCATTGTTACGTCTCTGTTCTACAATCTTTCGATCGCTTCACATTTTCATTGTTACGTCTCTGTTCTACAATCTTTCGATCGCTTCACATTTTCATTGTTACGTCTCTGTTCTACAATCTTTCGATCGCTTCACATTTTCATTGAGCCGTTCATCATTTTCTAGTTTGTATTTATTTTTAATATGGCTACTTAACATGATATATTTCTTGGTAGGATTTGATGTCTTTCGTTCGTTAGATTAATTTCGCCTCCATCAAACTTTCTCTTGCTTATCTTCTGCTGAGTTGATTTCTTTTGTTGCTGTCACCAGTGCTTCCTTTAAGGTGTTCCATTTTGTGTTCTTGATCTTTTCCAGTGCATTCTGTTTGTTTTTAAATTTGATGGCATTTTTTTAACTGAGTCGTTTTGGAGTTTGTTGCATTGTAGTTTAGGCGTTACTTAGGGTTTCTTTAATTTTTGCAGTTTTACTCCGGCTTTGCACGTAACTGGGAGATGATCGCCCCCGATATCTGCACTTGGGTATGTTTCAGAGTGTAAAACTGCATTTTTAAGACATTTGTTACGTAGTCTATCTGTTTTTATTTATTAGATCTTCTGCCGGTTTTTCCATGTCCATAAGCGTCTTGGATGTTCTTTAAATCAGGTGTTCGTTCGTAGCACACCATTTAACCCATTTTTCGCCGACCTGCCTTAAAATTCAATTTCCAAAATTCTGGATTGTAATTTCAGAAACTTCAGTGAGAATCTTTTGCTCTTTTTAAAGAGAATTCGAGATGACTTGCAAAGAAAACTAAAAAAATGTCTAAAATTTGAAGTAGCGTTTATCTACAAATTTTAGAGGTGGGGGGTTTCTCAATCCTAATTCTCTTGAGGATCAAACTCCCTACAATGGTTGTGGACTGTGGAAGTAACTTGTCAGCCACTACTTCACAGAGACGTATCCATTATTATTGATTATATCAACTTTGACACAACTTGAAAACGAGATTTCAAATTGCTTTTGTCGTCCAATGTTGACAAATTGTACAAAATGTTCTTTAAATTTAATTCTGATGTAAAAAAATTAAAATAATAATAAAAATTATAAAAATATATTTGGAAAATATCCTAGCCACTCAAACATGATTTTAAGAAAATAATCTATTAATGCGAATCGTAAATAATTTCCGTTTGTGTTTACCAACTCTTATTCTCATAAAATAAAGTACAATTCCATTTTATTCAATTATAAATTCACCATTATTTGTAATGACTTGCTGCCACTTATCAGGCAGTTCTTCAATACATTCTGAATAAAATTCTGTATGTTTGATGTGAAAAACTTATCGGTGAACTTTTGGATCTGGTTTTCATTAGGCAACGTTTTCCCGATCAAAGCATTTAGCAGCAATCGAAAAACGTAATAATCAGTTGGCACAAGGTCATGTAAAATAGGAGAGTACAACAAAGTTCCAAATGTTTTCTTGTGTTATTCCTGCTGTCTGTGGTCTTACGTTGTCATGTAGGAGAACATGTTTTCACATTGAGAGGGCGCTTTTCGACTAAACTTTTATGGACACGTTGCAGCTGCTGTACGTATAAATGTGTATTTAGTGCTTGATTGCGTTTTAAGAACTTTAAATGGACGATTACACCAGAATTAAATGGAGCTCATGTTTCGGGATCGGTTGTGGAGAATTATACTTGTCAACCTTTTGCGTAGAAAATTGTTGTATTTTTCATCCCCTGATACGATATATTTAAGTAACAGTTAATTGGAATGATACCATCGTCATTACAAATGGTTCCCCAAAACGGACATTTATATATGACTCAGCCTAATATACCTAAAATACGTGTCAAGTGCAAAAGGGAGATAAGAAATTATTTTGTCGTCATTATTTTAATAAAAATCAAGTTACAAATTGAACTCCTTGAATCAGATCACTTCATCACAAGGAGAAACAGTTAGTGAAAATTAAACAAACAAAATGAAAGAATATTTACAACAAAAGAATTTTTTTAAAATTTAATATCCATAAAAAATGTCTTCCACTGATTATTATTCTGGGAACAATAATCATGGGTTAAATGGTGAGCGCATAATTTGGGAACAATAATCAATTTGAATTTTTTAAGCAATTATTTTCTCATCTACTGTGTCAAATTCATTTAGATATCCGAAAATTATCAATACATTCAATCTTCTTTCTAAAGCTTGGTTGCCAATAATAATAACAAATGAATAATTCCAGTCAAAATGTAACATAGTCTCTGCATTTTCTCTTTGTCGCAAACTCAGATTTTATCGTTTTTGCCACATACACTTGCTTTTCCCTCTTACTCTAGCTTTCTTATTTTATTTTCTCTCTCTTCAGATCTTCTCTTTTTTTTCTCCCCCCCCTCTCTCTCTCTCTCTGTCTCGCTACATATATGAATATTTCCCTCTGTCAAGTGCCTCTTCGATACCTGGGCAACGTATATCGAATGAATTACGGGCGACCTCATGGTCGATGCTTGTGAGTTTCAGCTAGCAGACGATCGCAGAAGCTGACGCCGTGCTGTTCAAGGATTCATGAAGGCCAGAAAAGGCGAAACCAACAGTTGAAGGTCATAAGACAACGCAGGAAGCAGTGAGGGCTATCTCAAACCTTCATTCCACATTCCAGTTTCGTCTATCACACCAACTGTGGAAGAGACTGACATGCAAAGATAAGACTATTAAGCCACTCGAAACGCAGCTCGCAAAAGGACTGGATTCTGACCTAACAGGCACTACCATTATCTTCCAAGATAAACGGATGCGTACTTTATAGAGACGGATGTATTTATATATAAAAATAAATCCATTAATTCAATAGAAATTGCTTTGTTTACGTTTCGGACACGGAACTGAATAGATAAAGCTTTCGAGAAAAATATATTAGTGTGCTATCCTTAAAAAGGGATCATTGCTGAACTGTGACGTTCTCTGTAGGCAAGTGTTAAAACGCGGCAGATATAACGCTGGTTTCACCTACAAAAGAGGACGCAGGCTCGATCCCTGTCGGATGGCACATTTTCTATAAGCCTGCGTATTTGATTCCTCTAATACGTATACCAATAGACGTAAAACACACTGTTTAAAATAAAAATAGAGCATCTATTTCGAATACGAGTATCCACTAATAACAACATTTCAAATAATTATATATATATATATATATATATATATATATATATATATATATATATATATATATATATATATATATATATATATATATATATATATATATATATATATACACACACACACACACACACGAGTGGTTAGAACGTTCGCTTTCTGACCATGAGACCCATGGTCGATTTTTCAGGAAGGAAACTTCTTGATCTTATCGGAATGGACCGAGGTCGATCCCAGCGTGCGTCACCTTTTGAAAAGTGCCTGAAAACCATACCACGGGTTGATTCAAGCCTTGTGACGGAAATTGGATAGATGGAACCATGATGACGTGTGGCTTTGTGCTAGCAAAGCCACAAGTCATCGTGGCCGAGGGTTTGAGCGTGCTGACATTGTTCACATTGTTGATCAAGCTAGATAACACGCTCTCTCCCAGAAATTGTAACTAAGGTCTGCTCAGCATAGTTGCAGTATAAACCAGTTTGGCCCTGTAGGCGTTGAGCAAACACAAATGTTCCTGAGTGAATGTCTGCAATTGGCTAGTCACGGGTGTCCCGTCGAGGGTGTACGGTGCCCTGAGAAAATATTGGCCTCAAACTCACACCTGACCTTAAGTGGAACTTGTACATATGCTCTGTCGCTAAATATGCAGGTAACATGGTCGGCTCCTTTTACGACTCCGGTAAGTACCTGTCTCCTCATGCGCTATCCTCTACCCTCCTCATGCGCTATCCTCTACCCTCCTCATGCTATCCTCTACCCTCCTCATGCGCTATCCTCTACCCTCCTCATGCGCTATCCTCTACCCTCCTCATGCGCTATCCTCTACCCTCCTCATGCTATCCTCTACCCTCCTCATGCGCTATCCTCTACCCTCCTCATGCGCTATCCTCTACCCTCCTCATGCGCTATCCTCTACCCTCCTCATGCGCTATCCTCTACCCTCCTCATGCGCTATCCTCTACCTTTACAGGAGCCAAATCAGGCCGAAAATGACGTTTTGTTGCACTATTTGGGCGGGACATACCTAGTCCTCTCTTTCCATTCTTTATAGCGATCAAAAGCGTCTCCGAGTTCTTGTGGGTGACGAACTATTTTCCACTCTCCAACCTTTCTCTCACAGGCGATATATCGCGAGAGCTTCTCATTGCTCTAACGCTACTTCCATAGAATGTGCTCGGACGAACTACACTCCTTGGCTTCACAGTTCGGATTTGCTATGCCACTTACTTTGTAGCAAACCACCCACATTCCCACCGTATTCCATCGGTGTGAAGTGTTCCACTCGAACAGACTTTCCCGCAAACCACTGCCCTGTGGAACAGACACCCAAGGAGTTGTTTCCCCGATTACTACAATCTTAACCTGTTTAAGTCTAGAGTTAACCGTTATCTTCCACTCCTATCCATAAAAAAGACTCCTTAACGTACACCGATACTTCGAGTGACCCCCGGGCTTTGTACAGGGCGAATAGTACT
>OZ038504.1:27204158-27237800 GCA_964036315.1 Acanthosepion esculentum
TCTCATTCTTTCCTCCATTTTTTTTATCATATCGTCTGTTTCTTTCATTTTTTCCTTCCTGCATATTCGACTTCTTAGTCATTTTTCTTTATGTATTTATGTTCTTATTTTGTTTTTAACTTACCTTTTTTATCTTACACACTTCAGTTTTTATCATAATTTTTTATACCTTCGTTTTGGAGTTTATCACATTTTTTTCAAAACATTTTCTGATGGATTTTCAGTTCGCTTTATTTTTCGGCACGTTATTTATTTATTTTATGTATTTATTTTTTTGCTCATTCAATTGTAACTTTTTGTCTTTTTCTTTCGTCATCATCATTTAAAAATGAGAGTAAATAGTAAAGTCACTAACTGTAGTAGTGGTAATGATGTTGGTAAAACTGCTATTTTTAAACATTATTTTCAGGAAGTTTTCGCCCTCGGTAGAAACTGATGGATTTCTCTGTAAAGCAATTAACATTAACTCTCATTAATACTCAAATATTCCCCTCGATATTCTGGAGAATTTAAAACGCTCTTGGGACATTAAATGCAAGAGAAGCAGGGTGCAAGAGCGAGTAATCTACTTAACGAGTTTGTGTGAATGAATGGCAGAACAGAGGAAAAGTGCTGCATATCGCCCTCGTGGGTTGGGAGGGGGTTAACGGCGCCAATTCACTAATATTGTTGAATATTCTCTCTCTTCTCTCTTCTTCCGGGTAGGAAAAGTTTTGGAGTCCAGAGATGAAAGGCATCAACACAGGTAATTTGAATCTTAACTAGTTTATTAAACACGTCGACGTGTACATTTCTAAATATCCAGTGGTGTCACTCTTTTATCCGCAGGGGAGCAGATCTAGGCACGATAGAGAATACGTCTACATTGTTTGATGGTTAAGATTCGACTCCCACAAAAAACCTTTTTCTATCTATCATTCCCAGGATAGTTCAGCCAATCAAAATTGACTTTCCATATTTTGTCTTATATCTGACCCCTAAGATCAAGCTGAGGAAGTCAGAGCAGAAATACACTTCTCTAAAAAAATAATAACCTGCTAATTTATTATTTAACAAAAAGAAGATAGTAAAGGCTCCAAAGTTATATCGACCAACAAAAACATAACGCTGTGGAGAGTTATTATCAACTATATCCTGAAAGGACATGGCACATAAAAGAAGAAGTAAATAGAGAGTTTGGTTCCTTCCTCTGATTTTCAATCTTTTCGCAAGATTCTTCGGAACACTTCCAAGTGCCCTGTTAATGATGGGTATCACTTACATATCCATACATTCTCTCGCATAGTTGCGTCAGCTTTTCACTTTCTTTTTCACATGTCAGTACACTTTCTTGTATTTCTTTAAGGCATGGGCTACCAGGGATTCCTTCAATGAATCTATTGGAAATTTTTCCAATCAATCCGAGGGCTCCAACTACAACTGGAATTGTTAATGCCCCCATGCGCCACATTTTTCAGATTTCTATTTGACAGTCCTTGTATTTAGATAGGTTTTTTTCTTCAAAGCTACAGTATAGTCTGCAGGGACTGCCATGTCTATAGGAAGGCACATTTTGTTTTTGATTCCTGGCCTTTGATTATTCTGTCTGTGTGTATGTAAAGTCCTATAAAATTGTTACAGGTCCTATCTCTAGAACCCAGTTTGAGTGGTGTTCATACCAATTTCTTGAGGTTTCCTTCGCGTAAAAGTTGCATATTTTCCAATGCAGATATTGGCCCACTCTCATCATGCAGGGTTGCTGCTGTTGTTTATATTATTACTATTATTATCATTATTATTATCATCAACACGATTATTATTATTATTATTATTATTATTATTATTATTATTAGTTCATTTCAAACTTCCTTGCTGTTCCGAGCATGCATGCTTTTTGTCTTGGTTGTTTATTTTCTAATCACAATCCAAAACCCGCAACTTTTTTTTTCTGGAGGAAGGTGCTGGTATTGTAATTATTTTCTTTGCTATTTATTTTTATTTTCTTTGCTATCCTTCTCAGATTTTCAAAATTCCATGCTGGAAATCATTGTAGTTTTCGATCTTCTTTTCTTTGCTTTTAATTCTCTTGATAAATGAACAGGTAGGTTTTTCCGTTTTTCCAACAAGATTATATCTGGTTTGTTATTATTATTATTATTATTATTATTATTATTATTATTATTATTATTATTATTATTATTATTATTGTCTAAGAGATTAAATGAGAGGACATAGTCCGCCGTAATAGTGATAATTATGCTATTACAACTGCTATTTATAATTTCTAAAATTAATATTTAAACGGCTAGAAGAATGATGTGATGTTACCATTAAAACTGAATAATAATAATAATAATAATAATAATAATAATAATAATAATAATAATAATGAAAGTGTTGAAACTGCCATTTTCCAATATTTTTCGATGATTTCGTTAAGAATGGATTTCGTTGGAAATCAAGTGCTAGCATTTTCCCTCGAGTCACCAGTAAATCTGCTCTTATCTGGATTATTTCCTTTATTTGTTTGTTTCTATTTCTAGTTCTTCCAGATATTTCGCGGAAAAATCTAGGACTGTTTCAAACATGACACTGAGGATGGGTACATCCATAATCTCCATAAACCATATTTTTAAAGTTCAAAAGTTTATTCATTTTTCAACTTTTTTCAGTTCAACATTTTATTAAATTTTTAACTGTGATGATTTGCCGCAAACAAGTCACGACGGTCTTTGAACCAGTGCGAAACATTACAAAAATCATTGTATAAGAAATAGTTAATTCACTTTTCCAGATCTAGCTAGCTAGCTAGCTAGATAGATAGATAGATAGATAGATAGACAAATAACAGACAGACAGGCAGATAGATAGATAGTTAGATAGACAGATAGATAGATAAAGTGCCACGCTGATAGTGCCACGCAAAAGTTTACAACACATTACAAAAATGTTTTTTTTAGGTATTTCTAATACAGTTACATTAATTCAAGTTTTACTGCTCGTAGAATATATATTTAGGTATTCAGTTAAACACTCAGACTTTGTTAACAAAAATTCAAAAAAGTATCCCATGAAGAAAACCCGATATTTATAAAGCTGTTCAAATTTTACTAGAATGTTCCAAATTAGGATGGCGTTATTTTTTTAGAACATTCCAGATTAATTTTATGATGACTTTTAGGAATAATTAAAAGTATTGCGTCATTCCTTTTCTGTCAACCGTCCTTTAAACATTGACAAAATGGGGGAAAAGCAAAATAATTTATCAAGACCTCCGTAAACATATTGTTGATCTTCATACAAATGGACTTGGTTATAGGAAGATATCTATTCAGTTAAATTTGCCATTGAGTTCAGTTGGAAGGCGTGTCATTCCATTCGTCCCCAAAAGTCTCTGGTCGTCCTAAAAAGGTGACGGAATGTACCGCAAGATCAATGGCGAGAAAAGTTACGCTTAAAGAACTTCGCTTGATGGGGATTAGAAGAGGAGTAAAAGTGAGTACGGATACAATTAGTCGTTCACTTCGTCGATATGACATCTTTTCGAGGACTCCAAGAAAAAAAAATAACACTTCTTAAGCTAAAACACGTTCTTGCTAAACTGGATTTTGTAAACGGGCATTGTATCAAACCTGCAGCATTCTGGAAAAATGTACTTGTCAGACGAAACGAAAATTGAACTTTTTTGGCGGAAATGCTGTAGCAAAGGTTTCTAGAAAGAAGGCTACTGAATATTCGCCGAAGAATACTATCCCAACAGTAAAATTTGGAAGTGGAGCAATCATGATCTGGGTTTGCTTTAGTGCTCAAGGTGCAAGGAACATTGAAATAATAGAAGCGGGGATGAATGGAGCATATTATAGGGATATTTTGGAGAAGAATCTACGAATTTGTACATTCGCTGGGCTTGAAACCAGGTTGGGTCTTTCAACAAGACAACAATGCTAAATATCGTGCAAAATCATGGCTAAGTTCAAATAGAATAGACGTTCTAAAATGGCCAAGTCAATCTCCAGATCTCAGTCCGATTGAAAATTTATGGAGAGAGTTGAAACTGAGAATTCAAAGAAGGAACACACAGAACCTGCATGAACCAAAGGAATTTTGTTATGAAGAATGGAAAAATATTAGCCAAGAAACATGCAATAAATTCATAGGTGACTACTTTAAACAGCTACATGCTATAATTTGCAATAACGGTTGCGATACGAAATATTAATAGATGATTTAATAAATGCGTTGTAAACGTTTGCGTTACAAAATATTGGTTTTTCTTCGTGGGATATTTTTATTGATTATATTTTAAATCTGATTGTTTTACTAAATGCTTTAAACATATGTATTATTAGCAGTAAAAGTTTCATTAATCTGTCTTAGAAATATCTAATGAAACATTTTATTTAATGTGTAGTAAACTTTTGCGTGGCACTGTAGATAGATAGATAGATAGATAGATAGATAGATAGATAGATAGATAGATAGATACGAAATGGAAAATAAAATTGCGTCACGGTGAATACAGGTGCCAATTTTGACCAGAGTGCAATAAGTGCATGCTTTGTGGATAGCATATACAATTTCAGTCTTTGCCCATCTTGTGGTGTATCAAAACACATATCAGTTGCCCGTCTGTATCTGAGTGGTGATGCTGTCTGCGATAAGGTTCGGCGAGGTGAAAGAGACCAACGCAATCAGGTGTCATGCCACGTAGACCTATGTACTCCTTTTGTTCAATTAAACTCGTGGAGTGGAGTTCGGATCGTGTTGCTTCCAGAGGATGGATAGTCATTCTGAAAAACTGATGCAAATAGTGGACATGCCTTTGAAACCGGGAATATGTTTTAAAGGCAAATTGAACATCGCTTGATTGTGAAGCTCTCCGTAGCAGAGCAGCCAAAGCACGTTGGATCAAATAGCGGTTCTTCCTGCAAAGGTTCGAATCCTGACGAACAGCACATTTTCTTTATTAAGTTTTTTCAACTACGCAGGCATGTAGACGAAATAAATACTGTTCAAAAGAAACGAGGCGTCTACTATTGAGTAGACGCCTTGTTTCTTTTTCTTAATTACGGGTATCTATTAAAACACCGTTTGAAGTAATAAAAATACATTAATAATGTTCTGATATTCTTTAATCACTGCTCTACTATAAAAAGATTAGAGACATTCATTAAATTTACCTTGCACAAAGCCCTTAGTTTGAATGATGTTATACTAGTTTGTTGGACATTTGCTCGCTCAAAGCTCTTTCAAAACTTAGTCCGACGCAGGCATATGAATTGTGTGCAACCTCCACAAGCGGCTGAATTCATTCTACTCAAAATGGACGGTGAAAGTAACTCGTTTTCATCCCATGCAAGGTAATAGAGCCACTAAGATTCAAGAGGTTACCGAGTGGGAAATAACACTGTTAAGGAGAGAGAAGAATGTGGCTGATACTAACCTCGGGCTAATATTCTCAGCTGACATGAAGTGGGAAGACTATATTGAATCTGTTGCTAGGTCAGCTGCTTTGAAAGTTGGTTCACTGTGCCGTGTTAGACAATTTTTCTCTCCAGAATCTATCACACATATCAATAAGTCTGCCATTTGTTGATTCTTATAATATTGCTGCTACGTATGGTTCAGTGCTCCTGCTATTTAAAATCTAAAATTTAAAATCCAAAGAAGAATCCACAATATTATTAGTTCTGATCTGGCGGCTCGGCTTCAGTCACTTGCCCACCGCCGTAAAGTTGCCTCTCTGTGTCTCTTCTATAAATACTTTCATGGTAATTGTTTAAATGCAAGCTAGTACTAGTACTGTGCTTAACACTACGGCAGTCGACATGCTATATCTTGAGTATCAACAGACTTGCAAGTATTAATCGATTCAGTTCTTAAAATAGAAAAAAATGAGGTCATATTAAAAATATAATTCTTAAGATTTCAATGTTGATGTTTTCGGCTGGAAGATTTTTACTTTTCTCTTTTTGTGATTTCATTAATTTTTCCTCGAGTTTATTTGACAAGAACATTGAATTTTTTCTGCCTATTTATTCCTCTTCAATTGAGTGTTTTCGACACAAAAAACACCGATAAAAGGGATCTTTATGAAAACAAGTCCAATTCAACACTATTTTCAAAAAATATATATTACTTCGTAAACCATTTATACTAGTATCGTAATCTTAATTGTCCCTCACATATTTTGATTATGACCTTCGGTGTTCTTCAGATATTTGTTTCATCCAGTAATCTATCATTCAGTATATAGATATAGTATATATAGTTATATGAAAACATATATATATATATATATATATATATATATATATATATATATATATATATATATATATATGCATGTATGTATGTATGTATGTATGTATGTATGTATGTATGCAGAGCAACATATATATTGAGTGAGCACGATTTAGATACAAAACGATATACATTCAAAGATGGCTCCACAAAAATACATTTTTCACGTCTCCTTCCATTCCTAGAATCCCAACTAAAATCTCTGACATAACATACCAAAAAAGTAACCAATCAAAAGCAAATGCTGTCATTAAACCCTTCCCAGAAAAGAAAGGAACCTGAAAAGTTGATTACAACGAAATCAACAAATCAAACGACAACATAAAGAATTACCAACCGCGTGCTTTCACCATAAAAAGTTCTTTTTAACAAAAAAAAAAACAAAAAAAAACATTGTTGCAAATGTCGCAACCTGTTTATACTAGAAATATTGTATTACAGGAATTCATCAATTTTTACCAGCTTTATTCTATCTTATTATTGAATTTAATCACAGTAATTATAATGAGATAATTGAAAATTAGAAATAAAATAGTAATAAGAAAATAATTTATGTAAACATTTCCGAAATAATTACGTGTAGCAAAACAAAGATGGCGAAGAGAATCGGCTTCAATTTCCTGTCTTTTGTGGACGTTAGCCATCATGACTCTCCACAATTTCATGCCCTTTGTAGCTCTTATTAAATATTGTCTTTTTCATCTCTTCATCTCTACTGTCCATCAGCATGGCTAATGCTAACCTCCAGGAAATTTAATCGTTGGGATAACGTTTTCAGCTGGCATGAAATGGAAAGACTACGTTGAATCCATTGTCAGGTCAACTGCCTTTCTCTGACTTTTCGATAAATATTTTCATGGTAATTGTTCGGATGATCTGTTCGCTATGGTACCTAAACTTTTTGACTTCAAGTGAAGTACTTGACTGGCGTCGAGCTCTCATCAATTTACAGTTAAGCTAGCTATATGCAGCCGTAAGTTCTATGCTAAAAGCTTCTTTTCTCGCACTTCTCACTTGTGGAACTCACTTCCGGCTCTATCCTATCCAGCCAACTTTAATCTGCAAAAATTTAAATGCAATGCCAATCGCTATCTACAGTCCTCTTGATTACACTTTCCTCTTCCCACTTATTATTAATGTTACTAATTCTTCCACACCCTGTAACCATGTATGTCTTAGTGGATTTACTGCCTTGCATGGGGTGGGTGATACCGAAAAAAAAACTCTGTTCCTCCAACCATTTACACGAACTCGTTAGATAGGTTATACGATGTTTTCCTCTGTCACTCTTGCCTTCAGTATGCCTTGTGAGTGTCAAATTTTCCAAGCTCTCTCTCTTCGTTATGTGCCATAAACATGTCAAATGTCACTTTTTCTGACGCAAAGTATAAATGCCCTTTTTGTTTCTGTTATCTCTAAAACTTCGTTCTTGCCCATATGTTCTGTCCCTAGTATTCTCAGTATCCTTCTGTAGAACCACAAATCTGTTGCTTCAAGTTTCTTCTTCATCTGTGAGGAGATTGTCCAATATTCATTGCCATATAGGAGGACTGACATTATGTAACAGTTCAGTACCCTTTTCTTTGTTTCTAATTAAATTTTCCTCTTTCTTAATACTTTGCTTAACTTTTAGAAGGCAACTTTCGCTTTCACAATGCGCCTTCAGTTTTCAATATTGTACTTTCAGTCCTCGTCAAAACGCTTCCCAGATATTTAAATTTTTGTATTTTTATGATAGATACTTATTAGATACGCCTTTTTGCAATTGATATATAGTCCCTTCTTCTAGCTTTCCATCACTGCCTTCTGTGGGAGTTCCTCTAGTCTCTTTTCTGTGTCTGTGTCATCTGCATATCTTACGTTGTTAAGATTCTTTCCGCCAATAATCAGTCCTGGTAGGACTTCTAATTCTCTTAGAATCGCCTCACTTTATAGAAATGAATAAGTCTGGTGAGAAGACACCTTCTTGTCTTACACTCCTTTCTATTTTTCTACAATTACTGAATTGCTTTTCTATCCGTATGCAGGCGGTTTGCTCCTCAATATAGGTTCTGGATTATTCTAATATCCTTCCTACATATAGCAAGGTTACCAAGTAGTTCCAACAGAAAAATGCGGTAAAACGACTAGAGGTTAATCATCAGGATGATGTGATTGAAGCCACAAAGCTGTAGAGGGATTAACATTTTATGTTGCGAAAGTAATTTGTATTTACACAAACACACCCCACGATGTCAGGTTGTGACACAAGGGTGTTTAATATAGGGAACCTGAGTGCGTACACTCGGGCAAGGAACAAAAATTCTCCGAGCCCCCGCAACCGCCGGTTGCGCTGGCCTCGGTGCGTGCACCGATCCCTCTCTCTGGTGCAATGAGAAGGCGCAGTCTCGGGCAGCTGTTCCCCAGGGCTGGGCACCTCTCAGTATAATTTTCCTCAGTTCCGACTCTGTCCTTTGACGGAGTCACCCCTGAGTGCACTCTGCCCAAAGACAGAGACGCAACTGAGAGATGATAAATAATGTGTTAGAAAATACTCGAAAGAGTAATTTACACACGATGTTGCGATAGTCATTATGCAAAGTAATTACAAAATGAGGTGAATTAAGGTGTGTGTGTGTGTGTGTGTGTGTGTGTGTGTGTGTGTGTGTGTGTGTGTGTGTGTGTGTGTGTGGTATTGGTCTTTATCCAGATCATGCCGGAGTATGCTTTACCACTCAGTTTCGCATCAGACCAAGGGAACCAGGTTTAGATTTGAGCTGTGATTACTTCCTGTCGCCGAATGCAGAATCACGTGCCTCACAACTGCATACGGTTTTGCGAACGTGCGAAAGAATTGTTATGGACGCAGTTACATAAACAGCAGCTCGAGAGAGGATTTGGGCATCGCAGATTAGAATATAAGGTCCACGTTTCAAATCTCGTGTTATTCATTACTTGACATATTTGTGTCTGTGCGCGCGCATGTGTGTGTGTATGTGTGTGTGTATATATATGTGTGTGTGCGTATATATATGTGTGTGTGTGTGTGTGTATGTAAATTTTCTTTTTACATATGTCTTAAAAACATTGAGAGACTTTCTTATAGATATGTCTGTGTATAGCCAAGCAAACTTCGTGGATTTTTATGCGGTGTTGTTTTCAGTGCAACAGTGAAAGATTGAAAATTGCCCCACAGGAGAAACAAAACATATCCTATCGATGCGACATGTGGTTCGCTGGGGACTGAAAGGACTCCTAGAGGGGCAATGAATTGCGTCTTATCTCTCTATGTCTTATCTCTGCGACTAAAGGAAAAAAGATGAATCATTTATATACTGCTGTTGGCATCGCCATCTGATGGCTGTTAATAAAAGTTATTTGGCAGACAAATAAAGTTAACCCTGATCAGATCAGACTACGAAATGTAAATGGAACAAGTGGCGAGATACTTTTCCAGTAATACTAACATTTTCATGCGAATATTTGTACAGTATATTTCAGCGTATAAGGCGACCTTTAGATAAGACCAGATCAAAAAATATAGCAACAAATATAGCAAATTTTCAGGAATTTATCCTATACTCGTAGTATAAGACGACCGCTTATTGATTATATAAAGATGATGTTATTGGAAATGTTATTAACTGTATCCTTAGAAATTCGAACTAAACGAAATCACAAAACCGATTCTATATCATGTTTTCCTACACACGTCTCCTAAAAGGCAAACCATTGTTTTGTTTACCTTTCATCACGTGATATCTTGCGAATACTGATTTTTCAGGTTCTTCTTCCTCTTCTTTTCCGATATCTAAACCGTTACAAACAGCCTGGTGTACTAATGACCATTTACTTATACTTCGTCGATGTGTTAGTGAAACTTTTTCAAACAGATACTGATGATTGTGACGAATTTGATGGGTTTTAGATATACTTATAGCAGTGTTGTTCTATTAATATTAATAACTTGATAGAAAATAAATAGTTTTATAATATTCTAAAAGTTTGAACTGCAACTACCGTAGAGGGATTTTTACTCGGTGTATGTAATCCTAAATTGTGTTATTATTTAACACCAAAATGATAATGAATTTTTAATAAGAAATTAATGTTATTACTAACATAATTAACACTACCATGATGATTATTGAAAGTTTAGTGAAAGATAAAGGTTGTTGTGAACGCAATCATAACTCGATGTTTACATCTTCTCAGCTGAGCTGTCATGGATACAAGTTGATTTCATTGATATGGAATTATTCTTTGAATAGGCAATTTATTATGAACTTATGCCAATAATGTATAAGGTAGAAATGGTTTTCTTTTATTATCAGTTTATTTCATAATGTGTATCGCTTCATGTACGTTGTTGGTTATCGCACTGAGGCCGAAGTTATCCTACCGACAAACATCACTCAGAATGTATGATTTCTTTTTTAGAATTGTAGTATAAGACGATCCCCAAATTTTAAGGGTAACTTTTGGGATTTAAAGGTCACCTTATACGCGGAAATATACAGTATATTGTTTAAAAATTGCCATTTTTATGGGGGAATAGTGTACTATATCTGAGTGGCTGCAAATATAGAGAATTTGTAGATCTAAATTGTAATCCACACATAATGGTGATTATCAATTTTATGCCAAAAGCATGTGTCATTCCAAAAATAAGTTCTATTTTTTTGTGTAAGTATCATATATAGGCTCCAGGGGTGGGATGGGAGTCTATGGAAAGCGTAAGAAGAGGAATAGCTGCCATTCCCAATTCTCTAGTTTTAGGTTATTTATAGTCCTGACTTTGTTTATTTATAAATAAAGTTAGATTTTGGTTATGGACTATTGTTATGGACTATTGTTTGTCGTGAAGTTGCTCGAGGTAGCGTAGTAGGAATTTGATGCTTGCATGAGGCCTGAAACTGACGGACACCATGCAGTTTTGATTTCTTATGCCCATAAAAACACATCTTTCTTCGTCTTCTCTCTCACCCACTCTCTATATATATATACATATATATGTGTGTGTGAGTGTGTGTGTTTATGTGTGTATATATATATATATATATATATATATATATATATATATATATATATGTGTGTGTGTGTGTGTGTGTGTGTGTGTGTGTGCTTGTAAAATTTCAATAAAAGGAAAATATGAATAAAAATAAAAGGAAAAACTTATTTTAGCCGGCGCATTCTGTTTCTGATCTTTACATTTGCCTTAAAGGTCGAAACGTTTCGAAAAAGATAAGTTATCCTTTTGTCTGATATATATATATATATATATATATATATATATATATATATATATATATATATATATATATATATATAGTCATATATATATATATATATATAGTCATTCACAAACAGACTGCTTCGCTGTATCACAGCTCATCAGCGTAGCTAGACATCCGATTGTTTCAAACCGGGATCGAAACCCGACCGATTTGCCATATACATATATTGGGTTGATGCATAATTAACAGGCGTTTTTAAACAATATTTATTATGCCAAAAGGAACATAGCAATTCAACAATAACATTTTTAAGTGAGTATGATTATATCGACACGCATTTTTATAACCTAAAAATAAAATCATATTTTTATTAAAAAAATAGACATAACTCGCCTACAAAAACAAAATATATAACAACAAATATAATCTAAAATATCTCCAACATGATCACCACCAACGATACAAGAAATAGAAATTTCAAGAAACCAACTTTATATATCTAATCGCTTACTCACTTCGAGAATGTTCCTCTAATAATAATAATAATGATAATCCAAACGCGCCTTGGTTATAAAACCACTAAAGTATCGCACCGATTAACAAATGTCATTTATCTGGTAATCATTCAATTAAAAGCATATCACCAACCAAAACAAAATTAACACAAGAAATCCGACAAATCGTTACCAATAACAATTTTGCTAGTGCACAGTCCGAATTTGACTTTTGAGCCCAGCCAGAGATTTACAATCGCTTCCATAAATATTATCATTAATTTGTGAGTGACGCTTCAAGACAGAAACACTTCCTCTCTTTGTTACATTCACTACATATAGTACTACTTATCTTGTATGGCATAGTTCATGGCAATACATTATAGTGACTTCTTTGATCACATTTTAACTTTGCTTAATAAGACAAATTTTATTGCACACATTAGAGGTTAGTTCTTGAGGGTTACCCATAATTTCAGCCAGATCAATCTCAAATTCCCTCCATAAATTCCTCGTCAATGAATTTATGTTCTTTTTTCGATTACAAATAGTCACTGCGCTTTAAATACACTGGTCTTTTTATGGATGATATGCTTGAAAGTGAGAAATGATTTAAAACGGCACCAAACTTGAACAACATATAGGATTTACCTAAAATGAAGAAACTAGTCTGTATCGGTGGATGCAATCGGTTGCAGATTTTAAATCTAGAGAGATGACAAAGAAAAGGGCCCTATGTTTTCCAGGGAGCCGAGCAGGTCACCGATCCTGTTTTGTATAGACAGATCTATTTGACCTATTGATGGGATCCCTAAAGACATAAACACTCTAATCTAGTCACAGAATGCAGTTTAATGTCATAGCCAATATATACATACATTGTAAGGTTTGTTGTTTGTTTTGTTTTTTATTCTGGACACTTCTAATAAAACGTCATGTAAACATTGAATGCTTTTCTTTCTTAAATTTATTCGGACATTTAGATTTTCTTACACGGGTTTTAATTAACATTAAAGTAGAAATGATTAAACGGAATTGGTGATAGGAAAGGAAAACAATCCCTAACTGACCAAAAAGCACATTTGCTACATCACACTTTTCTTTTATCTATATTTTACAACTTGAATTTTGTAAAATGAGTGTATAAGGGGAAGGTCAGGAAACGCTTGAAAATCAGAATTTCAAATGTTACCCATTTTTCTAGGCTCGAAAACCAACTGACTGGCACCAGTAGAAAATATACAACTATTAATCACTAATATATATATATATATATATATATATATATATATATATATATATATATATATATATATGTCTGATATCACAGAACTTGTAAGCAGTTTTAAACAGAGAAAACAGCATATTTTTCCCTTAAAAAAGTCAACTTTTTTTTTCGGCCAACACCTCATCAGAAATATCGTCGGCGACTAATAAATATTTACAGAGCATCGGGAATGATAGACAAACTGGGAGGAAACGAGGAACTACGATTGAAATACAATTTAATATTAAAAAGAGAAGAAAAATAAGAAGGAAGAAAATGCTATAAACCCGAATAAGTAGTTCCAGTGAGAATAAAAAGTAAAAATATAGACACATTTATATATATATGTGTGTGTGTGTGTGTGTTTGTTGAACTCTCTCGTCTGTTTCGATATATAAGGGGGCAAAAGTTCAGTTTATAGATGCCAACACAAATAATTAGAGAAAATTCGAGAAAAGATTCTTAGTGCGAAGACAACAAACACCTCATCTTTGAATTCAGAGTTTTCATTCTCCTTGACTGGCCACCAGTAAGGCCGGTACCTTTTTTTTAACCCGTAACTCGATCGATTAAATCCCATTTGCAAGGGAATTAAAGCATGGTGCACGAAACAGGATCGAGCGAATCTTTTATTTCGACTCAGCGATTTGACTTTTCGCGGTGATAAACGTTAAACATCAAAATGGAGTGGATAGCCAGGGGGAATCGAACTTCCAATACGTACTTCTTCCAATGCAGAAGATGGCTAGTGGGGGGTCGAACTCAATATGCGTACATCACAAAAGAGGGTTGGCCAGTCGGGATCGTACATCACAATGGGCGTGATGGCCAGTGGGGATCGAACTCTCTATCCGTACATCACATTGGGCGTGATGGCCAGTGGGGATCGAACTCTCTATCCGTACATCACATTGGGCGTGATGGCCAGTGGGGATCGAACTCTCTATCCGTACATCACAATGGGCGTGATGGCCAGTGGGGATCGAACTCTCTATCCGTACATCACAATGGGCGCGATGGCCAGTGGGGATCGAACTCTCTATCCGTACATCACAATGAGCGTGATGGCCAGTGGGGATCGAACTCTCTATCCGTACATCACAATGAGCGTGATGGCCAGTGGGGATCGAACTCTCTATCCGTACATCACATTGGGCGTGATGGCCAGTGGGGATCGAACTCTCTATCCGTACATCACATTGGGCGCGATGGCCAGTGGGGATCGAACTCTCTATCCGTACATCACATTGGGCTTGATCGCCAGTGGGGAATCGAACTCTCTATCCGTACATCACAATGGGCGTGATGGCCAGTGGGGATCGAACTCTCTATCCGTACATCACAATGGGCGTGATGGCCAGTGGGGCTCGAACTCTCTATCCGTACATCACAATGGGCGTCATGGCCAGTGGGGATCGAACTCTCTATCCGTACATCACATTGGGCGTGATGGCCAGTGGGGAATCGAACTCTCTATCCGTACATCACAATGGGCGTGATGGCCAGTGGGGATCGAACTCTCTATCCGTACATCACAATGGGCGTGATGGCCAGTGGGGATCGTACTCTCTATCCGAACATCACATTGGGTTTGATCGCCAGTGGGGAATCGAACTCTCTATCCGTACATCACAATGGGCGTGATGGCCAGTGGGGATCGAACTCTCTATCCGTACATCACATTGTGCGTTATCGCCAGTGGGGATCGAACTCTCTATCCGTACATCACATTGGGCGTGATGGCCAGTGGGGATCGAACTCTCTATCCGTACATCACATTGGGCGTGATGGCCAGTGGGGGATCGAACTCTCTATCCGTACATCACAATGGGCGTGATGGCCAGTGGGGATCGAACTCTCTATCCGTACATCACATTGGGCGCGATGGCCAGTGGGGATCGAACTCTCTATCCGTACATCACATTGGGCGCGATGGCCAGTGGGGATCGAACTCTCTATCCGTACATCACATTGGGCGCGATGGCCAGTGGGGATCGAACTCTCTATCCGTACATCACATTGGGCGCGATGGCCAGTGGGGATCGAACTCTCTATCCGTACATCACATTGGGCGCGATGGCCAGTGGGGATCGAACTCTCTATCCGTACATCACAATGGGCGTGATGGCCAGTGGGGATCGAACTCTCTATCCGTACATCACAATGGGCGTGATGGCGAGTGGGGATCGAACTCTCTATCCGTACATCACAATGGGCGTGATGGCCAGTGGGGATCGAACTCTCTATCCGTACATCACATTGGGCGCGATGGCCAGTGGGGATCGAACTCTCTATCCGTACATCACATTGGGCGCGATGGCCAGTGGGGATCGAACTCTCTATCCGTACATCACAATGGGCGTGATGGCCAGTGGGGATCGAACTCTCTATCCGTACATCACATTGGGCGCGATGGCCAGTGGGGATCGAACTCTCTATCCGTACATCACAATGGGCGTGATGGCCAGTGGGGATCGAACTCTCTATCCGTACATCACAATGGGCGTGATGGCCAGTAGGGATCGAACTCTCTATCCGTACATCACATTGGGCGTGATGGCCAGTGGGGATCGAACTCTCTATCCGTACATCACATTGGGCGCGATGGCCAGTGGGGATCGAACTGTCTATCCGTACATCACAATGGGCGTGATGGCCAGTAGGGATCGAACTCTCTATCCGTACATCACAATAGGCGTGATGGCCAGTAGGGATCGAACTCTCTATCCGTACATCACATTGGGCGCGATGGCCAGTGGGGATCGAACTCTCTATCCGTACATCACATTGGGCGCGATGGCCAGTGGGGATCGAACTCTCTATCCGTACATCACAATGGGCGTGATGGCCAGTGGGGATCGAACTCTCTATCCGTACATCACATTGGGCGCGATGGCCAGTGGGGATCGAACTCTCTATCCGTACATCACAATGGGCGCGATGGCCAGTGGGGATCGAACTCTCTATCCGTACATCACATTGGGCGCGATGGCCAGTGGGGATCGAACTCTCTATCCGTACATCACATTGGGCGCGATGGCCAGTGGGGATCGAACTCTCTATCCGTACATCACATTGGGCGCGATGGCCAGTGGGGATCGAACTCTCTATCCGTACATCACATTGGGCGCGATGGCCAGTGGGGATCGAACTCTCTATCCGTACATCACATTGGGCGCGATGGCCAGTGGGGATCGAACTCTCTATCCGTACATCACAATGGGCGTGATGGCCAGTGGGGATCGAACTCTCTATCCGTACATCACAATGGGCGTGATGGCCAGTAGGGATCGAACTCTCTATCCGTACATCACATTGGGCGTGATGGCCAGTGGGGATCGAACTCTCTATCCGTACATCACATTGGGCGCGATGGCCAGTGGGGATCGAACTCTCTATCCGTACATCACAATGGGCGTGATGGCCAGTGGGGATCGAACTCTCTATCCGTACATCACAATGGGCGTGATGGCCAGTTGGGATCGAACTCTCTATCCGTACATCACATTGGGCGTGATGGCCAGTGGGGATCGAACTCTCTATCCGTACATCACAATGGGCGTGATGGCCAGTGGGGATCGAACTCTCTATCCGTACATCACATTGGGCGTGATGGCCAGTGGGGATCGAACTCTCTATCCGTACATCACATTGGGCGTGATGGCCAGTGGGGATCGAACTCTCTATCCGTACATCACAATGGGCGTGATGGCCAGTGGGGATCGAACTCTCTATCCGTACATCACATTGGGCGTGATGGCCAGTGGGGATCGAACTCTCTATCCGTACATCACAATGGGCGTGATGGCCAGTGGGGATCGAACTCTCTATCCGTACATCACATTGGGCGTGATGGCCAGTGGGGATCGAACTCTCTATCCGTACATCACATTGGGCGTGATGGCCAGTGGGGAATCGAACTCTCTATCCGTACATCGAAATGGGCGTGATGGCCAGTGGGGAATCGAACTCTCTATCCGTACATCACAATGGGCGTGATGGCCAGTGGGGATCGAACTCTCTATCCGTACATCACAATGGGCGTGATGGCCAGTGGGGATCGAACTCTCTATCCGTACATCACATTGGGCGTGATGGCCAGTGGGGATCGAACTCTCTATCCGTACATCACAATGGGCGTGATGGCCAGTGGGGATCGAACTCTCTATCCGTACATCACATTGGGCGTGATGGCCAGTGGGGATCGAACTCTCTATCCGTACATCACATTGGGCGTGATGGCCAGTGGGGATCGAATTCTCTATCCGTACATCACAATGGGCGTGATGGCCAGTGGGGATCGAACTCTCTATCCGTACATCACAATGGGCGTGATGGCCAGTGGGGATCGAACTCTCTATCCGTAAATCACATTGGGCGTGATGGCCAGTGGGGATCGAACTCTCTATCCGTACATCACAATGGGCGTGATGGCCAGTGGGGATCGAACTCTCTATCCGTACATCACAATGGGCGTGATGGCCAGTGGGGCTCGAACTCTCTATCCGTACATCACAATGGGCGTGATGGCCAGTGGGGATCGAACTCTCTATCCGTACATCACAATGGAGAGGAGAGGCGGTGGGGACTGAACTCATTATGCGTACATCACAATGGAGTGGATGGCCACAATTGATGGAGTAGCCAATGGTGATCGAACTCACTAGTTTTAATGATTTGTAAGACTATCTTAACGCGTCTGTTTTTTTCTTTGTTTGTTTTTTTATCTTATCTTTTTTTTTCGTTATTTTTGTGACTTTTCTTCAGTAATTTCTTTCCGGTGAGTTCTCTTTCAAGTGAGACTTTCCCAACTCGAATCAATCAACCAGTCAAATCTTATTTCCTCTTGCTTTTGTCCAAAGCCGACATCGCAGCTGATCTCACGTTCGACCATTTCTTACTTCGACAGAATTGTCGCGTCTTTGATTTACTTTGTCATCAAATTCAGAAAAACCTCCCCTTACTGACCTCTCTTTTGCTGTGCCCTTGACCGGTCAAAATGACGGAACCTTCATGAATTACCTTTTCTATTTTCCTCGCTAAGCAGCAGTCAAAGCGAATGGGGTATATGGGAATCTGTTGATACTGAGAGTTTTCAAACTAAATACAAAAGGCAAAAACTCACTATCTCTAAGTCTCTCTCTCTCTCTTAGTCTCTTTCACTATGTCTCTCTCTTTCTCTAACTGTCACTATCCCTTTCACTCTCTCTGTCACTATACCTCTCTGTTTCGCTCAAGCTAACATTTCTCACTTCCTCTATATTTCGTTCTTTGTGACTCTCTCTCGCACAATATAGACTTGATATAACTTAACCAATTCCAATTTGAGGGCACCTTACTGCAGATATGTGAAATGTGAACAGACTATATAGAGGCATTTCCTCCACCCCCATCTCTTCTTCAGGTCTTTGCTGCTTTTTAAATGGCTGCTTTTGTTCCTTTTCTTTTTTTGTAGTTGCTTTTGATGATGCTTTGGCGATTTCGGTGATTTCTGTTGTTATTGTTGCTGCTGCTTCGCCCCCTCGCACCGCTCCTGCCGTGCTGGTTGATCCTGTTTTGGCGATTGCGTGACTTGCTGTTGAGGAGAGGGTGGGTTTGTCACCTTCCCCGCCACACTCTTCGCCTCATTCCAAGCACACTGGGTGCCTTTACTTTTTCTGCTACAACTGCTGCTGCTGGAAGTGTGTTTGTTGTAGGTTGTACTACCTTCTTCCCGGGGCACGCCTTTGCCATGTGCCCCGCAGCACCACATGACCAACATCAGGGCCTCCTACCTTCTACTACGACAAGCATTTTTTTATCCCGGCACGTCAACACATTTGGGATGTCCTGGAAACTCTGTCGGGTGAGGATCACATGTAGGACGACGTCTCCGGTTGCGATGCCGGTTTTACTTCTGACTGCACTAACCTCGTCCACTTGACCATACTTAGCAAAAAGGGTTCCCATTCAGTCCTCGCAAATGTACACCGGTACGCCATGTACCGTTATTTTAGTCTTTCGACAGGACACTTCCTGCAAGCTGGTTGGCTTCCTGCTCGGAGCTGAGAAGAAGGTCCCACATAGCATTACTTTGGGCATAATTCTGAGGCTTTTTAATGCCTCTTCCATACTTTCCCTGCTGACCCCCATGAGTCTTAGACCCTTTATGTCAGTGGTCAGTAGGGATATAACTTTCGCGTTGACCGCTTCAAGAGACTCAGGAATAGTGAGGAACTCATTTCCTTGCAGGTATTTTTCAAATTTTACCCGAATCTTTTTTCTTTGGTCCGCTCTCTGACCAGGCCAGTTTTTTCGGTGGTGATGCATTTTCCGTTTGCGCCAGTGGCGCATCCAAATTGTCGCCTATGGTGGCAGTCAACCACCCCAGCTAAACAAATAAGACTTTGCCTGTTAATATATATATATATATATATATATATATATATATATTATTATTATTATTATTATTATTATTATCCAGGTATAAAAAGGCAAGAAAAAATTGTGGACAACCAAATAAAAACAAGGTGGAAAAATAAAAACGATAAGCACGTAAGAACTAAAACAAATAAATACGAAAAAGGTAAGTAAGAACGGGGGGAGGGTAAAAATACAAAAAAAGGAAATAAAAAAGAAATGAAACAAGTGTACAAATAGATATGCACAAAAATAAAACTGCAAAATTCAAAAGTTTCAGAAAATAAAAAGTGAAAAATTCAACAGTTCAATTTGGCGTAACACTCAAACTTGTCCAAATACACGCAAATCCACAAATGAAAAAGGCAATCAAACTTAGGCTTTTTTCCAATATTATATTTCTCCTAAAATGTCACCCTAAATCCAGCCCAATGACAAAGGATGGGTTTAGAAATTATTTGCTTCCCCTGAAAATAATGAGAACTAATTTTAGTGTACAAATTGTTACTCGCGGTCAACTCTGACCTAAAGTTTACCTGCCTCCACATCAAAACAATCTGGCAATGGACCTGTTCCAAATAACACGACGAATTTAGTTTTTAGTCGGCGATAAAACGAAAATGCCATCATTTCTATACTTTAAAATTATGAATTCTAAGTATTAAGCCGCAATTCATGGCTTTAATATTTTCCACAAAACATCATTTTTTTAAAATTTCGTGTCCACTTCTATGGAAAACGATTAGTGTGTCTCGCTGTGACGAAATATCGACCATTTTTCTGTTCACGAAGTTCTTTCTCGAGTGCTCAACACTTGTGGCCCTATGTCAAATTAAACTTTCTTTTTTAATAGCGGTCTACATAAATGACTTCTTTCTCTACCTGAATTAATTGTGATGTTCTTTTGTAGAAATATTCAATTTACCTGACAAGTGAGTCCATAAAAGAATCCCCGGTTCACAAACGTATGTTTAATTAAACTTTATTTTTCACCTTTATTTTTGCCTGTAATTTTCTTTACATTTATTTTTCTAGAATGGTTTCTTTCACTTTTCCACTTTCAATGATAAACATTTTTCTGACTATTTACGTGCCAATGTTTCTGTTAATTTAATTAGAGTAACTAATCATCTTTAAGGAACGACTTTCCGCTACCGGTCGCCATGTCTTATTTTCGTCTCCGCCATCGACCAGTGCTTCAGATTTTCCTTTGGCTTTGAGAAAATTTCATTGAATTTTCCATGTAGAACGTATGTAATGACTTTTCTTTTCTGTTATTAAATTTTTAACAAAGAATTTGTTTAAAACGTTAAGATTTTTTTAAACCCGAGCAAATCACATTTTTGTGCAAATTTCTAACCAAATCTTTTATGTTCATTTTGATTGTCTATTAGTTGCTTTTCTTGGAACTAAAGTCAAATTTAAATCAAATTTCTCCTTTGTTTCCTATTTCTTTGTTTGCGAAGTGTCACCTTTTTAAGTTACAGTGTAACCCGGATATAAGAGAAATTTTCTCTGGACCCAAATTAGAGCCTGTGTTAATTTATAGACCAAACCCCGATATAAGAGACTTCTTCTCCGGTCCCGACAACTCTCTTATATCCGGGTTACACTGTACAATATTTTTTTTTTTCTGTCTTCGAAAAAAAGTTTGAAATCTCTGGCATTGATTCGGCTAAATTGGAATTTTAAGAAAAATATTTAAGTATTGTATTTTAAATGACCTAATTTCTTTGAGAAATACTTTAAACGGGTTTTGGTGGAGGGCTGGTACATGAAAGTCAACACTTGAAAACCAAATCTTGAATCGTCGTTTCTTTTTCTGTACAGGAATTTTAACGATCGAGTTTTTAAGACAGATTTATATCTGTGCAAGTAAACTAGGATTTTTTTCTTTTATCAGTATCACCCCCATGCACGGCAGTAAAGACACAGGGTGTGGAAGAATTTTGGCCAAAAGAGTACTAAACGTTATGTAATACCTGTCCTCCTATATGGCAGTGAATACTGCACACTCTTCTTACAGATAAAAACGTGAAGCTCAGAAATGTGGTTCTACAGAAGGATGCTGAGAATGCCCTGGACTGAATATGTAAGTCACGATGAAGGTTTTTTTGTGGGGGGAATGGAAACAAAGTTATCAGGTAAAAACAGATAAAATTTCTAGGGAAGATGAGGAAAGGAGGCTTGGGAAATTTGATAATCACAGGCTTTTCTTTTTTTTTTTTTTTTTTTTTCGGCTTGTCAACCTGAAGATTTTTAGGATAGGTTCGTATGAATAGAATGTATTAATCTTTTATTTTATTTTCAAAAATGTATTGCTAGTATTTACTATAAAAATCTATTTTTATACTTTCATAGTATTTTGACGTTATTTTCCCGTGGTTGCTACTGTGCCGATGTTCTCCGCTCATCCGTCGTCCACTTGATGACATCCAAGGTTGGTTGCATCTGTACATACACTCAACTCGCTATTATCACAGACTTGTCGTTTTAACCGTGATCGCATTCAACAAAAATTAGCGACAATTGCTTTTCAAGACACTGGTTGGAAATTAGCAACAATACGATTTCTCACTTAACCGTAAGATTCTTTCTTCAGGTTCGAGAAGTGGACTGCTACCTTACTAACTTCTGGCCACGGAAAAAGGACCCTTACATTCACTGCCTGTGGTTTCTGTCACTGCTGATTCCTCACTCTCTGACCATTGGGCAGCTATTCACTCACTGGTCACCTACCTACTTCCCAGACCTCTGGACTCCTTTTTCTTTGACTTCCTCTCGCTTGCTCTTTATATATGGATAATGGCTGGGGTCCCACCTCAAAATCCATCCACTTTTGTTCTGGAAGATTTGAGATCATCCATTCGGCTTTTTGGGTGGTCAGCTTCTTCAAAAGGTTCTACTTTTATGATTATCTAAAATCATTAACAACATTTTATGTTTCCCAATTCAAAGGCAGCTGTAGACATAAATCCCCAAAACATTGACACTTAAGTTGACTCCAAGATGGACTGGAGACGAAATTCCGACCAAACTCAAATGACTAAGTAGATAAAATTATTTTCTTTTATCTTCTAAAGATGTGTGAGGAATCGTATTGTTACACTCCCACCCAGGATCAGGGTGGACCGGGGAACAGAAATTAAGAGATGGTTCCACGCACTACAAAACCTCCCGATAAGAGGTCTTGCTTGGGATGAAATGGTTTTAAAAATCGAAATATACGTCTCTTTGAAGCTTTTTATGACTCCTTCTGTATTTAAACTGAATATATTTTGTAATAATTGTATTATTTTTAAATGGACAAACAATTTTAGATTTGGAATTTGATCATTTTCCGTCATCGAAGCCACGGGCACCGATTTATTATTAATTGATTATAATGTTGGTGGCTGATAAGGTTTCATCTGATAAAAGTAAAGATAAGTTCAGTTTGGCAAAATACCAATAAATAAAAGAAAATAAATGACACTAATTTGGCAGTTTAAATATTGATTGCCCACAAAGGTCTTTCACATTTACTTTCATTCTTGAACTTAAATTTTATTTTCTTTGTCCTAGGGTCAAAATATGGGTGCGGGGGGCAGTTAAATACAAAAGAAGTCCATCAAAGTGATCCCGACTACTTGCTGCCGAATTATAGCGCTTGACGCCTGGTGAATGAGTTTATTAGTTGGCTGTAATTCGAAACTGATTCTTCATTTATCTGTTTTTTTATCGTGATTTTCGAGACTCGGGCGGAGAGGCGAGCCCTTCCGCAGCGGCTGTGTGAGGGGGGATATATGGCAACCTGTAGAGTTCCAGTTTTACGATACTTGCTTTTCTTGCTCTTTAGAAGGGAAAATGACCTGGCAGACATTATATCGCCATTTTTTCCAGTCAGCAGCTCATTGATAGTAATTGATTCCACAGAAGTTAAGCCTCTCGTTTTTTATAGTATATTTGTGACGCTTCCTTCGAAAATTGTGACACTTTCTCCAAATTGTAATAAAATATTTCTACCTTTTTCATTTTTGTATATACAAAAATTCCCCTTCCCCATAAATTAATGAATTCAACACCAAAAAAATCTTAGAATCATTAACTTAGAGACGCGTATCCAAACATACCAACGGTCTAATGGATATATCATTTCTTCGACTATCGACACGTGATTCAAGTTTACACATCTGCCTGCTTAAACTATAACACACAATAAAGTGATATGATCTTTTATAATACCTCCAAGGAAAAGTTATACCTAAGGTTTAAAATGGATTTTTTAAAATTAGAAAATTTATTTTCTTGAGGCTTTTTTTATATTTCTAATAAGCAAAATGAATTGTATTACAAAAAGAATTTTAAATCGCTAAAAATGGCTAATTTTCGCCATATTTACAAATCTCTCTGCACAACGTAATTCTCTTTATCATTAGTAAATATAGTTTTTACTTAATATTTTAACCGATAAAGATTAATACAGAATTTAAAATGTAAAATTTTATAAATCATTCTAATTAATATTGTTAAAAAATGAAAACTGTTTTCATCGAAAATAAATTTTTCTAAAGACAAGTTTCTATAATACATTTTGTTCATAAAAGCAATTCTAATTAATGTCTTTAATTACTCATTTCTTTTTTTCTTTTTTTTTTTTTTTTTATAAATGTGAGGAACAACATGTAAAAACAATATTTACTTTCACAGAGATTTTCTAAACATTTGTGAATACGTCAGGCAAATTTGATTAATGTTTTCCCCCATCACTACAATCTTAATCTATATGAGTAGATAGGCTCTCCTATCGCCCGGTCTATACTCCTCCCCCTTCTCTTGAATAGGTGTAGAGGCTCATCTCTTGTTTCCTGTTTAGGAAGGAGTTCCCGGTTCCTTTCCTTTTCTCTGGCCTTTAATAGTGGCGCTGTAATGAATCTCTTGTGGTGTGCGTAGTTTTGGTGGCAACGTCTCTTTATACTGAAGATACTGGGTTGGCAGTTTTCTGTTTGATGTTCCCGACTGGTAGTTAGGAGCCCGAACACTTACGTAACGTCTTGAGAGGTTGCTCTGGTCAACAGTTGCATAATATCAGGGTTCTTGCAGCGCTATGTTGCGCATGGACGAGTGTCCCTGCAAGCACCTCCGGTGGGCAACCCCGAGGCCACACTATGTTGCGGTCTGCGCTAGTTCCTTTATGCACATGTTACATTTGATGATCGATTGCCACTAGCCTAGGTCTTTTCTTTACCACTATAACACATGACTATAAACCTAAACCTTTCCTTCTCCAACATTCGTGCTATTCGTACCAACTTCTCCACTGTAAAATCGTTCCGTTTCGAACAGTCTCCGGACATACGAGCTCTTTTAGAAACTAATCGTAACTCTTCAATCCCCTCCTCTGGATTCTCGATTCCTGGATACCTTCCTCTACTTAGAAAGGACTCTAAAGTTCACATGCATGGCCTGGGAGTTTATGTCCGCGAAAATCTCCCGCGAACTGGGGAACTCTCTCTCGAATCTCCAGACCATTCGAACGTGTCTCCGTCTCTCTTAATTCTCTTAATACTTAATTCAGTCAGCTATTTCTTTCTGTACCGTTCCGCTTCCTCCCAAGACTGTTGCTTGCTAGATAGTTTTTCCGATAATATAGACAGGGCCATCTCCCTACACCCATTTGCAAACATGTTCGTGTTCGATGACTTTAACGCCCACCTTTATTAGGTGATTTAAACCCTGTCACTCACCTCATTGGCATCCAAACCCTTAACTTTTCAGTCCTTAACGCAAGTGATTGACTTTCCTACGCTTCTCTTCTCGACCTCTTTTTTTACCTCTATCCCTGACTCTTGTCACGCTACACAGCTCCACCCTCTTCGCAACTCTGATCACACGGTAGCATCTGTAAACCTCTCTTTTCGCTCCCCTTCCAGTCATGATCCTCCTACCAACAGAATATCTGTGTGTTGTCAACGTTCTGTGATTTCATTCGTGACGTTCCTTGAAATGTATTTTTTAATCATCCTGTTCAGAGATGCGCGTCTGAGGTCTCGAGGAAATACCAAATTAAACCGCGTTCATCTTGGTTCTCACCTGCTTGCTCGGCCGCTATAGCCCACAGGAATCACTACTTCCGACTTTACCAAAGTGACATGTCGGATTACAACAGACGTCTCTTTGTCCCTGCTCGTAACTAGTGCAAGAGTGTTAATGAAGTAAAGTTACTGTTTGCTGAAACAACACATAGCATCTCATAAGGTTGGTTCTAGAGATTATTGGCGGCTCTGCAAGAAGATGCTCAACAACAGCAACTCCTCAATCAATTCGAAGTCCTAACATCTACAGCAGATAAGGTTACATGCTTTGCTCGGAAATTCTCATCCAACTCAACACTCTACTCATCCGAAGCGTCCATACCTGTTTTTCCCCACTAGAACTGAGTATCTGAGTGATATTTGCATAACCATGTCGCTGGTTTTGGACATCATTTCTAAATTAGACTCCCATAAGACAAGTAGAGATGACGAGATACCAGCCGTCGTCTTGAGGCGCTAATCAATACCAATGTTGTTAAGCCTCTTACCTCTCACGAACTACGCTCTGATAAATAATATGGATTCCTTTTTACCCGGTTTACTGCTGATGTGCTTACGACTATAACTGAATATGTATATCAAGCTCTTGATAAGAACGGAGAAGCTAGTGCTGTGGCTCTAGATGTCTCAAAGGCGTTTTACAGGCTTTGGCATACTGGTCTTATACGTAGGCTTCAGTGCTACGGTATTATAGGGCGATTATTTGATTTAATCCAATCATTCCTATCAAATCGTGAAATGAAGGTCGTTCTGAACGGGCTCTCTTCCAGATCTTTTCACACAAACGCGGGTGTTCCTCAAGGCTCTATCCTGGGTCCTACACTATTTCTGACGACACTACCATTTACTCCAGTATCGACAGTAAATCCGGCAGCGCTGACAAAGCTAACCTGACTGTTGGTCTCGAAACGGACCTCCAGTCTGTGGTTAACTGAAGCAGGAAATGGTTTGTAAATTTTAATACCTCCAAAACTAAACTGCTCTCATTTAACCCCAGGAGAGAAACTTCTCTGCCCATCATCAGCATATGCCCGACACTGGCAGAGCATCTCCCTGTGCCTTCTAGGCCTCACGTTTTCGCCTGACTTTAGGTGGAACAAATACATTAAATAGATAGCTGCATGTACCGTAAGTTGGTTCTCTGTGTTGTGCCAGGTTTTTCTCGTCAGAGTCCATCTTACACCTTTACAAATCTCCCATTCATCCGTGCATTGAATACTGTTGCCATATCTGGTTCTCTGCTCCTGCTATTCATCTCGAGGTTCTCGCCAAAATCCAAAGTATCTGCAATGTAATCGATCCTGACCTGGCATCTCAACTTCAGTCACTTTCTCACAGTCGTGATGTGGCTTCCCTTTGACTTTTCTACAAATATTTTCATGGCAACTGCTCTGACGAGCTTTTTCTCCTGGTACCCCGTCTATATGAATTTAAGCGTGCTACTAAATTGGCATTTAGGTCCCGCCCATTTACTGTTGAAATACTTAAATGTAACCGCCACTTCTACTCCAATAGTTTCTTTTCTCGCACTTCCCGACTGTGGAACTCCCATCCTCTTACTTTCTTCCCTGATAATTACAATCTTCAAAAATTTAAATGCAATGTCAATCGCCATCTTCTGTTGACTTGAATCCCGTTCATCTTCTATCCTTTTCTCAATCCCCCCTTATACCCAGACTTTTCTCTCGCTGTCACTCTCCGTACCGCCCCCGCCCTGTGTACTAGTGCCATTCCCGCCTTTTTGGGGATGAAATGGTTAAAAATAAAGTCTAGAATTAACCGTTATCTTCCCTTCCTATCCATATAAACAACCCCTTAACGTGGCCCTGTGCCTTGTAGGGGATGAGACTCACTGGATTTTTTGTTGTGTGTGTTTTTTTAAGGGATGAAATTCGTTGCACAGAATTTGGATCTTTTCTGTTAATTCACACCAAATTCTTTAAGAGCGAGGTCCTTCCGTTGCACTCCGTTTGGTTTGACCTTTGCGATCGCCCCAAATGTGACTGACTCTGGTGCGCTATTTCTAAGTGTGGGGATCAACGTTCGTGCTCACCCCGATAAATAAGCCAAAAACAGATATTTTTCTTTTCGTTTTTAAATTGTAAAGAATTCATTGTAAGTGCCTCGAATATCATCCGCAATTAGAATCTTTGTTGGTAATTTTTCATTCTGATTGTTGCAAATTTTGATTTGATATTTGCGATAACTGACTTTGCATTATTTGGTGTGAATTAACACAAAAACATCCCAGAGTTTTCTCGGTTGTCATTGATATCCTATCATTTTTCTCGTATATACAAGTTTATGTATCATTCTCCCCTGTATTATATACAAGCAATTTCTAAATGTAACTAAAACTATGCTTTATTTAGGGAAAAAATATAAAGAATAACGCTAATTTCGTCGTCGGCATTGGCCTGCTTTCCTTCCTTCCTTCCTTCCTCGCTTTTCCTCTTCTTCCCTAATAGCCAAATAACGTATTTCGCCATGACAGTGATTTTTATTTTTTACAAAAATAAATTCGACATATCAAACCAAAAACTAACACTGAAAAGCTTTTTATTCTTACGGGTGTTGAGTCTTGCTTCTGACGTCAGAGGTAGTACGCACAAGAGAATGCATGTGTTCCGTGAGGCAGTAAAACGTATTAAAGAGAGCTGAACACATGCGTCAGATAAACATGTGTGCTGAATTCATTCGGTAATATAATAGACGGACTCTAAGCTGGATTTACAAATACGTAATTTTTTTCTTTTTTTTTCGTTTTTCTTAATGAAATTTGGGTTCTAGTTAACAACACGTGCGGACTAATGGTAATATTAACTGTTTCTTTAAGGAAACCTTCATTGACCGAAAAGCTACTATCGATTAAAATTTATAAAATCTTTCTATTAAAAACAATTTTTTTCAGGAAAAAGGATTTCTCGGCTCTACTAGTTGTTATTGCTCTAATATTGATGTGTGTGTGTGTGAGGGGGGTTCCTTCCTAACCTTTTATTTGAAATGGTGTGGAACATCACTCTTAATTGTCATTTTCTCTTTTACGGGGGTGCAGTAAAAACCGACAAATTTATTATCACTCTTTTATCTTTCAGGAATAATTGACCTTGAATAATCTTGAATAAATTTCTTGAATATTCATAACCTTGAATAAAGCCGACTGCCTCCTCCTGGTTATCAGGCTTACAACTTTATAAATATTTCTAACATTTACGTGTATGAATCATGATAGCTAAATAAATTACTTTCGGAATTTACCGCTTTTTTTACTAGGCACCCTGTAATTACGTGATATCCATTTTAGCTGTTGATATTGTTGAAAGTCCCCAAGTATTGTGCTTTCGGTTATTTGGGGTACGTATCATTGATTCTGCGTCGCCAGTTCAATATTCGAAGAAGGGGAGTCAGCTGACAGTTTAGATATTTCTGAACGAATTTAGCGCCACCTGGTAGAATCCTTGGTAGAGGATTTGGATTTTCTTTTCAAAATCACTCGTATCCGAACTATGAAGACCTCTATCATCAGCATACCTATCCCGACCTCCTCATCAGTATATCGGCCTCGGGAGGGGAAGCGAAGCAGGATCGTCGTCTTCTGTTGGTAGACTCGTTTGGGATGTGGTATGGAATGCTTAAACGATCAGTGCATATCTCTTCACATCTGTGTTCGTAAGTGCGCAAAGCATAATCTAGGAAAAGGCTAGAGCTCGTTTCCTCCTTATCGCATGAGGTTTGACATGTTTCCGTACTGAGGTCCTCGCCAGATAACTAAGATTTTGTGGGCCAATAAACGTCTCTCTATTAGATCGATGGATTCGGAGCTTCGAAGGCGGTTTCTTACGGATCAGAAGAGAACATCTCTATTGATGTGGCTTTATGCTCCTTTGATGTCGACATAGCAGATATATAATTTTCTATTGGAGTGGCATGTAATTTCTTGGAGTTTTTAATTTTTTTAATTTTTTGCATGCCATTATTACAACTCGTACCAAAACGAAATCTAAAGTGGGTCGTTCGGAGTCGACTTTTATAAAGCGATGAGAGCCTAATTAATACACTGTCCATTTAATAATTTCACCATAATGGATCGAACTGAGATACTTCCTGTTTCTGAGAGGGTCTGGAAAGTTACCGTTTTGTTTCCATAGTGCATTAATGCGTGAGGACCCCCCCCCCCCCATGTTTTTGGATTCATTTCTGATTCCTCACTTCTTTCATAAAATTGTGAAACTTATTGAATTCGGGGAGACAGTAGCTATTTTCAAGAGTTTAGCTTCAATCAATTGATGTTATTTATTATTCCTTTTGTAATAGGTTTCTTGATCAGTAGGTCCACTGTTTGGAGACGAACTTTGTAATGATTGCTTCTATAGTGGGATGTTTTGTTTCTGCGGGCATCTTCAATTTAGTTTGATCAGGGTTGAAATGCGGTTCATTTTTTTTCTTTTTTAAGACCGGGAAATTTCTTCTGTGATGCTGTAATTTTTCGTTTTCTTCCTCATTTTAACACATTGTCTATGCTGCTTGGCTTCATTAAATCCGTTTCCAATTTTCCCTAGATATTGCTTTCTCGAAAACTTAACTATTTTTTTCTTTGTTTGGTATTTTCCCTCCATTTTTTCCTCTTTTGTTTTCAACTGTGGATTATCGTTCCATGTGGGTATCCTTTTTTCTTTGAGGCATTCTTGGAATGATCTCGCAACACGAGACGTGAATCTTTCCAATTTAACATTAAATTTTATTCCTGTCCAATATTTCGTCATTAGATCCGTGTAGGCGCGAGGCAACCTAACGCAACGCCAGTACGGGCGTAGACCTTACATTCTCGTCTACGATGTCTGAGATAGTGCCAACTCCTCTTTGAGGTGGTTGTTTATATAACTGCGTGTATTACGGTTGTTTCCTACGCTTACAAAACCAGTGAGCAACTGTGAAATCAAGTGATACTGCATTCGGCGGGCGGGGTAACCTCGGGTCAATCCTCACATGTAGCTTTTCTTGATCTGGTGGGATGCCGAGTGCAAATTCTATTCTGCAATAATACTACGTTCATACATCACGCTGACCCCACGAATTGTGTGTTAAAACAGATGCCAACAGGACACGTAATAATTAGAACCCGCCAAACTAAGAATACATATGACATTTCTTCCCGACTTATTAGACCCTAAAGAGTAGCAAAACAATGTTTTCGGCTTTTGATATTTGGGGGGGGGTATTGCTCAGCCCAGGATAATTGTCCAGTCCGGGTGGATGTATTATTCGGCTGTCTTATTTCAAATTCAGAGCATGTGTGTACATTGTCCCAAGCACATCTCATACACAACACAGACCTGTGCATATACATGACCTACGCGCATTTACAGAGGCACACATTGAGGAATCTGAGAGCCGAGTTCGAATTCCAGTCGAATCCATTATGTTCACGTACATGCTAATACCATTGGGAAAGGTATTAATCCTCTTTTTCTCCCCTCATCCCACAGCTGTGGGTTCTATAGCCTTGGATGGCAACTGGTCTACCGCAGAAAGAAATGGCAACATACTGAGGGGAAAAGAATCTGCTTCGTCAGTCATGTATCGAAAGATACATGATCGCCTAAGCGTGTATCAGACAATGTGTGACGGACAGACTCGGTTCTTATATAATATTACATTTTATTGCTAATGGATGAGAAAGATATTTTAGTAGATGGACGGGTGTCAATCTTCTTTATAATAACAACTCTGTGTCTCGGACACATGAAATTCTTTCTGAAGATAGTTTAATTAGGCCAATCAAGTTAACCGTCGATTAAAAAGAAAAATTCCCACTCTTCTAATTCCCACTAGCCTCATAATCGGGAAAGGGAATGACAGATTTACAGTTAGTTGAATATATCTTGTAATCTCTTTGGGCGAAAAGTCACAACACGTTCGAAATATTTTAGCGTTTATATATTTGAGAAAATTCTTCCAATAAGACATAATTGGATTTGGGGACTTAATTAGGACCCCAGGAATCTCGAGACAATACGGTCTAAAATAAAATTAGAATATTTCTGTAATAGCGAAAATTTCAAATAACACATAATTGGATTTATGAAGTTGCCTTTTTTCTTTTCTTTTTAATTTGTCGGTATTTTTTCGCATCGTTCTAAAATTGCTCCTCCCTACGCTCAAAATACGAGGTAACAAAAGGATGACCTAGTTTCACTATTACTGACAATCTGTCAATACAATCGATGGATATAGAAGCCACTTTACTGGTTAGCTTAAATCAGATGAGGTTTGGATGTACTTGGTTATTTCTTCTACCTAACCATAAAGAGTATGGCCAATGTGACTGTGCAAAAAGAAAATTGTATTCATGTATTTCTATATTAGCACCAGTGATCGTAAATACGAACTTTTCGTTTTGAAAAGTTTAATGTCCATAATTTCAAAGTATGGACGACTAAAAAGACTGTCTCTTCAGAAAATATCCAGAATCTGAAATTCTTGATAACCGGTTACGTGTTGTTGTAATTTGGTACTGAATAATGGGACTTTATGCGCATGCTTGACGCCTCTCCCGCAAAGCTACTCAGTTGGTAATGCGATGTTATTATGTTACTGTTGCATTCACAATACTCAAATGCGTAGATCAACTAATATGCATCAAGTTTTGTTTGAAACCTGACGATTCGTCAGCAGAATAATCATCGAATGATTAAGAAAACTATAGAGAATCATTTACAGTTACTGATGTGGATTTTAGACGCAAGTCTGAATGCGAAGGGCACATCTAAGTAAATTGGAATCTTACAAGTTGATCAGAAATATAATGTTTCGTAGAAAATAAAATCCTTTTATTTTGAACTGAGGTTTGAAAGAGAAAACTGGAATTATGGGAAGATAACGCGGTTTGCATAAGGCCCAGAAATCGGCCGGCTGCCAGGATTCGGATCCTATTTCAGGCATTCGATCTGTGGCTAAAGAAGCTCTTTATTCGAGAAATGATCTTGCTGAAGGCTCTGACCAGAAGGACAACTGCTGGATTTGGAAAGTGCACTTAAAAGAAAACATAAGGACAAAGTTATTACGCATGTGTTCTTTAATCTAGATCGTGTAGTCACTAGAACATTTATAAATTTCACCAGAAAAATTTTATTAGCCGAATGTATTTATCTGATAATGCAACCGGTGTTGTTCAAACTCTAATGGCGATAGAAATGTGGCTCGATGAAATGGCAAAGAAGCAATAATAGATTAACCAAACCAAATTTGGGAAGTGTGCGTGATTGGGATTTATAGGATCAATGATCAGTTAAGTCCACAAACATCACAATCTTCAATACAAACTTTGATATATATATATATATATATATATATATATATATATATATACTTATATACTTTTAATCATAAACTTGTCACTAGGAGAATCACCTGAGAGTTGTAACCAGACAAACTCGCCCTTCTCAACCTACCTTGCAAGGCAAACTTATCAAAAGCGATTTCCCAAATTAAGAATTTCCACTCCCCAAATAGTCTAGACAAAGAAGATTTAAGACCAAGTTTGATTGCAGGCCTGACATCATAGTTCTTAGTATAAAGTTATTTACTGATCTCACGAACCTTTGGTGGCTAACCATATAAGGACTGAGTAAATGGCTATAATTAGGAAAACCACATGACCACCAAATATAGGTTTGTGTCGACTTGATCAGCTATTTTGTGACCTCTTCAGATATAAAGATAAGCAAGGTTTACGTAGACAAACCAACTAAAACGGCAAAAAACGAAACCATGGAGCTGATGGGATTTATTATGGAAAAATGGTAATGACGTTTCAAGCTTTTTCTGAGGTTGCAGATTCTGGAACGCATTCAACAAATAGAATACTGAATTAGATCTATATCTGGAGTGAAGTGACACACCGTTAAAGG
>OZ038504.1:27238000-27258000 GCA_964036315.1 Acanthosepion esculentum
CCTCCTATCTGTATAAGACCCACTCCTTGTACAGGGCGAACCTCACTGTTATATATATATATATATATATATATTTAAAGACATTTATATTATGTTTAACGTTCTTTTTATAGATACAAGTATTTAAGCAAATGCTCTGTTTTATAATAAACAGTATTAAATAACATTTACCGGCCTGAATGTCCGAGAAATTTTCATAGAAAATTTTCGCTCTCCGACAGATATGAATAAAAAAATATATATATATATATATATATATATATATATACACTGATCCCTTCCAGTTCTCTAATCAGTTTCTTGATGTTAAGATGAAATTCATCAAGGAAGGTGCCATAGTTTTTTCTAACCAAAGTATTTTTGATCTTTTCCAAGATCATCTTTAGGGTAAATTACAAGGGCAAACTTATTGTAACTGCAATAAAATCTGCATTCCATTGGAACGTACTCTGTAATTATTTTAAATTATGCATTGTAGCTTTGGAAATTTTTGCAAAACAAGAATTTCAATATAAGGGAGCTAAGCAAAAATTGACATAAATTCAAAATAGCATTAAATGTTTGTTATATGCACTTCAACATATTGCTGCTACATTCATAATAAATTTTGTTGAGTGTTGGCTGGTTGATTTTAATATAGATGGCCTCGAGAATTTTAAGTTTTTGTTTATGATTTTCATGGTGTAGTATATTGGTGTTGTCAACAAGTATTTTCCTGTATTCAGAAGGTGGAAAGGAATGTGTTTTTAGATGTTGTGCAATAGAAATTGTATCCGACAAATGATATGTAAGACGTCTTGATAATTTTGTGGTCATCACACCAACATATGTCCTTACTATATTTCTATATTATTCAATGAAACCTACACACACACACACATATTATACAGGGTGCGATGCATAAATTGTCATCTAAATTATGGAAAAATGAAAATAACACTGAGATCTCATTTTAACATGTATTTACCCAAATTACACAAAAATATCTTCAAATGCTAAAGAGTAAATTTATTCAATAAAATTGCCATTGGCTTCAACCAGGGCCTCCAGACGACTCTGGAATCTCCTGTAACTTTTCTGGACAGTCTCCTTGTTTAATTTGGTAAATGCTGCATAATCCTTGCCTTCAGTTCATCTTTGGTGTTACAATGAGTTTTTTGGGGTCTCGTGCTCAACTGCCCCCCCCCCCAACATAATAATCAAAGAGGTCTGGTGAGTTAGGTGGCCAGATGTAAGGGGTGATGTGGTCGCAGAAATTGTCTGACATCCATGACTGGGTTCTCCTGCTTGTGTGGCATGGTGCAGAGTCCTGTTCCCAGACATAGGGTCTTCCAGCAGCCACCTTCTTAACCTAGGGCAGCAGTGTCCCCTCAAGCCATTTGATGTAGGCCGCCATCTTGAGTCTGAGACACTCACCAACAAATTTGGGAGTTCCTTTCTTATCAAAATGATCAGAGTTTTCCAAACTAAGATATCTTCGTAATCACCATTAGACTCATCCAACTCTTTCTGAATCCTCTGCACCATCCTCAGATTGACACCCAAACACTCTGAAATGTTCGTATTGGAGTTTATGACAAGAATGCCAAGCAGTACAGCATGCCGTTCCCAAATTTCTGGTAGAATGAATGGTGTTGTGGTGCTCTTTTTCTCATAGATGGTGCCCAACTAACCCTACTATAGCATGCAGTGAACAAAATAAAAAATAAACATGCATACACGAAATTAAAAATATAAAAATGGCAACAATTTACCCATGGCACTCTGTACATAGATGTGAGAATTAAAAAGTCATCTATTTTAAATGAAGTCTCTAAAAACTCAAAATCCTATCGTACTGTTCTGTGTGGAATCTTCAAAAGAGTTAAGTGTCTCTATTTCATTAAACTTGCCCTTTCATTTCATTCTTGCTGTTTGTCTGTGTAATGTTTAGAAATTGAAGCAACAAAAGCCAATTTTAATCAATTTTGGCTGAAAATTCTGTTCTGTCAAGTTACATAAAATGAAAAAGAAAATAAAAACAATCAACTGCCATTCATAAAAATCCAAAGTTAATTTTAGCCAAAATTGTCTAATAATTTGAAAATAAGAGAGAAATAGAAAATATATATCTGCATATATTTATTTTGATGATAGGAGTGTCCAATGTTGATCTTGCAAAATGCAACATTGGTAGAATTGACACTTTCCTGATTCAGTCACACCTTTGTTGGGCTGTCATGTTGCAAGGATGAGTGACAACAATACCTAAGGTCCTCACTTATAGCCAGCTTGACAGTGGACAAAGGATTGTTGAAGAGCTGTGGCTCGGGTATAAAGATAAGCTAAAGAGTAACTGGTCAGCTGTGCCTCATACTAATTTTGAGTGAGTTGCCCAGGGGATATTTGTCACAGAGTGGTATCAGAAATTTCAAAATCAGTTGTATTGATTGGTTAAGAGAAGAAAGACAATGGCAAAAAGCATCAACAAATATTCCTGTGGCTATCTCCTGAGATCTTTGCTGTTGCATAATATGTGGATATGTATGCAAGACTGAAATGTTACATATGACAAATATAAAAACTGAATGTGGTTGTCAGATCCTCATGCATCAAAATCACCGGAAGAGTCCATCATATATATATATATATATATATATATATATATATATATATATATATATATATATATACATACACACACACATATATATACACACACACACACACACACACACATGTAGATTTAATAGGCTGGTTAATGAAATATGAGGAATAAAAAGACAAGAAGATGATAACAATATTGGCAATAAAATTGATGATATTTATTATATATTAGCCTTTTGACTAAATACCCCTGTCTCTGCACATTTCAACCAACTATTCCATAGCGTTGATGACATCAGATGCGTGCTTGTAGAGTCTTCATTTAATAGCCGACAATGCCACATCTAACCTATGCTTTGAAAATCACTTTAACAGCCAACAAGAAAGATGTAGATCCAAGTTAAAATATATTTTCAAAATAAAATCACATATTAAAGGATTAAACATGAATTTGGGTTTACTCAGAGAATATAGTTTCCACAGGAAGCCCTCTAACCAATAACAACAACATTCCTTGGAAGAGTGAGTTCCACTTCTTTGGTTATACCTTGTCTTGTTGAAAAAAGACACAGGTATGTCCATAAATTCTGACTTTAAAATCTTTCTTTTTGTGCTTCATTTCAGTCAAAAACTTAATATATAATAAATATCATCAATTATATTGCCAATATTGTTATCATTTGGATATCTTTTTATTCCTCAAATTTTATTAACTGGCCTATTAAATCTAAATATTATAAGAAGCATAGATGGACCATCTTTCAATTTCATTATTATGTGTATATATATATATATATACACACAAATGGATAGGATAAAAAATGTACATCCACACACAAATATTTATTCCTAAGGTGTTATAAATACACTGCTCAGTATTAAGAAACAGAGCTATAAGCATATATTAGTGAATATACATAATATCTATATTTTAAATATATATATATATATATATATATATATATATATATATATATATATATATATACACACACACATATATTATCCCTCGCCGGTAACACAACCTGGAGTTTCATGTACAATGCAATCTTCAGGTGCTGAGTATACTCAGGACCTGAAGATTGCATTGTGCCTGAAACTCTAATTTGTGTTACTGGTGAGGGATAATATGTATATTTATTAATATATACATAATAGCTCTGTTGTATTACATTGAGCACTGTCTTAATAAACACCAGAGCTATATGTGCATATTATATATATATATATATATATATATATATATATATATATATATATATGCACACACACACACACACACACTGGACAATTGAACTTGTCCAGTTCCATTATTTTTAAATATTCATGCTTTAAAATCCTTAATTACTGACAAAAAACTTCAATGTCTTTTGGATCCGATTTACTATATTCTATGGTATATGTAAACTTGAACTTAGTATGAAGGCAAATATTTTCGATCTGGCTCCTGACTTGTAGGTGACTCACTCAACCAGACTTCAAGAGTAATCGTCAATATACAGAGCCCAAAGTAATATTTTTTTATTTTATTTGATCGAGCGAGCTCAGAGATTCATGCGTCTCTCACGCCAACCATCATGGTTCCGTATCATGGTTAGAAGGTCATTAGCCTCGTATTCTGTTTTATAACATAGTTGGTCAATGTAGATGATTGCTGGGCAACCAATCCATCTTGTGCCATTAGCTATACCCATGACGTAATTATGATGGCCAAATTTTGAAAATAGTGTCCTATATACCACAAAGTATGGTAAACCTTGACTGCCACTTGAATCTTTTTTGTTTATTTTGAAAGTTGTTAGCAAAGTTAAAAAGGCAATCAAATCCAAAAGCATTTTCTCTTTGTTAAGGCTTCCATCCACATCCTGTATAATCCCCTGGTCAGTACCTAGAAGGGTGACCACTTGAGAATACAAGGTGCTGTAGAGCTTGGATATGTGAATGGTGTAATGGATAATGACTTGGAATTGTTAATCATAAAGCTGATTTCCAATTTTTGTTGGGTTTGTTATATTCACTTATATACAAATGACCTTTGGATAGCAATATGTTTACTTCTTCCTTCTCCCAGCTAATTAGTAAGACTAACCATTTTTACCTAAAAAAATTCTTAGAATCTAAAAATATTTTCTAGCTTTAAGTAATCTGCAATGTGACATAAAAAAGAAATTAAACAATCTTTTTGTCAATGCATATAATTCAGAGGTGAATATTAATCACTTGCATGAAGCATTATGCAGAGAAAATGTTAGATCAAAATTCAGCTAATGATGTGTTGGATCTTTTGATTCACTTATGCTGAAGTGTTTAATAAAGAAAATATTAAATGTTGTAACACCTACAATTTAAAAACAAATATTTATAATAGAAGTAAAACATTCTCAAACAGGTATCAATCACTGAATCTATATATCTATTCTTCTTCTTATTATTATTATACCTTACTTACATAGTAAAGAATGATATTTTTTTCTCCACACACCTACGTATATTTCATCCAAGAAAACATGTCTATTAAGTCACTTTCATTTACAAAACACATAATCGATACTGAACAAAGAAAAGAGTTTGACACAACAAAGGCAGTTTCTTTCTTGGATTGTGGATTCCATTTACACACAAGGTTTACATCAATTCAGAGAAAAGCGAATTAATATTTTAAGATATTTACAAACAGTAAAGCTTTTCCAAATGATAATCCAAGCTCGTAGGTGTTCAAATTTACAAAAAGACATTTCTTCTTTTTTGTTTATAGACACTCATATATATATATATATATATATATATATATATACACACACACACACACACACATACATACATACATACACCCAAACACTTCTAGGACTACTATACATAGCCTAAACTTATATTAAAAACAAATGATTTTTTTTTTTACTAATATTCATCCAAGAGCCACTCAAGGTAGAGGATGAATGAAAGGGGGTGTTGTGTAAGCAGTAAGAAGCACAATTTATAAGGATATGTGGGAAAGATAACAGTTAACTCCAGACTTAATGAGGTTATGATTGTAGTGTTCAAAGCTATTCAAGTTGAATTTCCTTCTTACAGATGGAATACAAAAATAATGACCCAGTGTACATGATATGATGGGTTTCAAATATAAATATAACAGCCCTATTATCTTAGTTATACTTAGATTCATTTCTGATCACTGAAGATCCCATTGTTCTTAATGTTAAAATACGTTTCAATAGGATAATTATGAGCAGTGTATTTATTTATACTATAGATATAATAGCTGTATTCTCTTAGTAATGCTAGCATTAATTCCTGACCAGTGATAATCCCTTTGTTTCTGATTCTGACACATTTCTATATTAAAATCATCTATTACTGCACTTTTCAGAAAGATAGCTATAAGAAAAATGACAGTCTCACTTAAAACTACTGAAATGTCTGAGTTTTGTGGCATCACATCCATTCTTCTGGAGATGATAAATTAACAATCAAGTCTTTCTAAGAATGCATGTGATTCTGGGAATCTCAGAGTAAAAATATTCATAAATGAATTTTATATATATATATATATATATATATATATATATATGTATGTATGTATAAAGGAAAAATAGAATAGAAAAACTGTGTTGTTTTAGCCAACATGTTCTGTCCAATGTAACTTTTTCCAAAACTAAAACTACACAGTTTTCCTATTGTCTTTTTTTCTTATATGTATTCCATTATACATATTGTCTTTTTCTACAGGTTAATTCTGAGAATTTTTTAAAAATATATATGTATGTATATTTAGGTAGCATATCCTCATTCAAACATGTTTCACTGAATCATATAGACATATTACGTCTATTTATTTCCAGTTCTCTAATCAGTTTCTTGGTTTTAAGATGAAATCCATCAAGGAAGGCACTGTAGCTTTTCCTTACTCATGTACTTTCAATCTCCTCTAAGTTCATCCTCATGGGTAAATTACAAAGACAAATTTATTGTAACTGCGATTAAAATCTGCAATTTTTTTAATGGTGGTGATTTTTAAAAAAATTATCATAATTAATTTTAAATTTTAAATTTATACCTTGTAGCCATGGAAATTTTTGTAAAACAAGTGTCCCAATATAAGGGAGCTGACTGGAAAATTGGTAGATTGCAAAATGGCATTAGATGTTTGTTATATGCATTTCAACATATTGGTGCTACACTTGTAATAAATTTTATTGAGTAATTTACCAATGAGGATGCTCTTCAAGGAGGCCGAAAGTACTTGAGTAAGGAAAAGCTACAGTATGTTTCTTGATGAATTTTAGCTCAACATCAAGAAACTGATTATAGAACTGGAAAGGAAGAGTACAAAAATAGATTTCATGTGTATATTATCCAATTATATATATATATATATATATATATATATATATATAGCAAGCATGGTGTAGTAATAGATAGCAACTCAGACTGAGGAATCGGAAAGCCGAGTTCAAATTCCAGTAAAATCCATTACATTCACTTACATGCTAATACCCTTGGGAAAGGTATGATCCTCTTCTTCTCCCTTCAGCTATGGGTAAATAGCAAGACCGATTGGGTTCTATAGCTTTGGATGGCAACTGGTCTACTGCAGAAAGCAATGGCAACCTACTTTGGGAAAAAATCTGCTTTGTTAGTCATGTATTGAATGATGCATGATTGCCTAAGCATGCTGACTACATATATATATATATATATATATATATATATATATATATATATATATATATAAAATTGGATAATATAGACACATTAACTCTCTCTCTCTCTCTCAATCTCTATCTATCTATATATATATATATATATATGATAATCATCATCATCAAATATAAGATAAAGAACAAATAAGAAATATTTATCAGTCTAAAATATTTTGCTTTTATTAACAGTTTATGAGAGAATGAGATCTGGGGAAAAAAAGAAAGAAATTCTGGTATTTTTACTTTTGTGTTGTGTGATTTTTATTGGTGAAACACATTTCAAGTTGTTAAACAAACATTAGTATAATTTATGTCACTCCAAATTATAGGAGAGACATTAATTTCTTGAAACTTTGAATAAAAATGAAATATGTTAGATTGATAAACTTTTCCTATTTGTTCTTTATCTTATTCTGCTGGATCCTGATCTATATTTGATACTAACTCATATATATATATATATATATATATATATATATATATATATATATATATATATATATATATATATATGTAGCCTGATGATTGTGTTTAAGCATAAAACTGTTGATACTGGGTGTTGACCTCAATGTCCACTTTATATACACTATCCCTGATGTTGGGCACTTTAATTCCAAAATATAGCATATATTAAAACTATATTTTTTATTATATATATATATATATATATATATATATATATATATATATATATATATTGTATATATATTATATATGTGCAGTACTTAGTGGAAAGCACTCAATTTCAATGATAGAGCTAACATATTCAGTTGTATGGATATGAGTTTGTGACCCTTGGTTTCACGTTTTTGCAATCATCAGACAAGTCTGATGATTGCAAAAGTGTGAAATCCAGGGTCACAAACTTATATATATATATATATATAAAACAGTAACACACCTTGTCTTTTTTAATTAGTGGGCTGCACCCTGATGTATTCATCTGAGCTAATCATGTAGCCTGAGGTTACCAAAAGAAAGTTGAAATATTTTATTTTTTAATATATATCTAATATATTCTTGTTTTGATGTTTTCAACCTGTTGTTTCGGTTTTAGCTCCATAACTCCTGCCACTTGTTTAGAAAGTAAGAGTATTTAGTTGCTTTGAAATTTGTACAGGAAATGAACAATTTGACAATCTCCTATATAGATTCAAAGCAACTATAAATTCAATCATTCTAAACAAGTGGCAAGAATTATGGAACTACCAAACAAACAAAAACTTTACAAAATTAAACCTATTTTAAGAGAATATTTGTTTCAAATCAGATTAATTATACTTTAAATTTATTCCTCAAATAAAATTTCAGAAAAGTATATTTCATTTTTACAGCGATGAAAGATGACTGAAAAGGGCACTGATCAGCTATTTTAGCAAAAAAATAAAAAAAATGACTTTCAGTCAATTTAAATTAGTTTTGAAATGCAGTGAAGTATTTTGTTTAATTGAAATATTAAATTGAATTTGTAAGCTTGAAATTAAAACTAAAATAAAGGCTTCAAGAAAGATTTTTCCTTTTTAAGAATTCATTTTAAACCTTAGGTATAGCACTTTCTGTGGTGGTACCTACTCTTATTTGTAGTTTGGTCTTCTAAGGTTTCAGATACCCACAACCAATGCCAGATAAGAACCATTTTCTTTTATTTAAGTAAACATTTATAAATTTCCCTATTTTATTACGAGCTATTACTGTTAATTTGATATTGTGCCTAATTTTAAATTAGGCTGTATTATAGGAATAAACATATAGGAAAAACTATATATATATGTGTGTGTGTGTGTGTGTGTGTGTGTGTGTGCATGTGTGTGTGTATTAAATAAGAATGAGATAGTAAAGTTTTTTTTTATTATGTTTGTCCTGTATACGGACAACTGCTTCCTTTTCTGGATTTAATGAGTGTAGAAATTACCCAAATGTTTGTTGATTCCAGGTGTTTTTAATCCACCAGACATTTTCAAGATCTTTAGTTATACAACTGTAGTACATGGTGTATAACTGGTAAATGCTATTGTAGATGAGAAATTGGTTAATAGGTTTGTCAAAACATTTGAAAATTCTATTATAGCTTCCCTGAGATTTATAAGTTTCAGCTTCTTTAATGGTTCTTTATAATTTCTTTGAATATTTGGTTTGTTAAAAGTTTTTTATATGGGCCTTCTAAACTGATTTTGAGTATTATAACATGCAAGTGTGAGGATATAAAAATGGCTCTATTTTAGCAGAGTTGTCAGGAACTAATTTATTGCCAAATTTATTTCTTCAGTGAATCTTAAATACTTATACAAATGTATTATTACCAATTGTAGAGATAAAACAATTAGTCATATTATCTCTTATTTATTATCAATTTACTTATTAAAATGCCAATTAAGTAAATAAGTCTCATCAAATTTAGACTGCTAAATACTAAATATATATATATATATATATATATATGGGAAAAATATATATATATATATGGGAAAATGTATGAAAAAGTGTGAAGTGTTTCAGCCTTTAGGACTTCATTGGACTAAATTTGTTATGTTCTTGCAACTATACCTGCACATGAATGAGGAATGCTGGGAATTTTTAATTTCTTTTTAATCTAGCCACATTCATTTAGATTCTTTTTCTTTTTGTTTACATCATTTTTATTATTAGATAAATTTTTTCCACTTTGTCATACATATTCCCCAATATTGTTCATGTTATATAAAAATATATATTGCTATCTCATACATATGTAAAATTTCAGATAGAATATATCTGTAAAAGGACAATATGAATAAAAACGAAAAGAAAACTTATCTTAGCTGAAGTGTTTCATCCTCTGAGGGACTGTATCAAGGCAAATGCATTTGCCTTGATAAAGTCCCTCAGAAGATGAAACGCATTAGCTAAGTTTTCTTTTCTCTTATATATATATATATATATATATATATATATATATATATATATACACACACAAACATAGATACACATGTAAAAATTTAGATATAAGTAAAAATATATCTGTGAAAATACAATATGAATAAAGACAAAAGAAAAATTTATCTTAGCCAACGAGTTTCATCCTCTGATGGACTTTATTTTGCAATAAGTATTTATACACAGAAGTAAAAATGTTAGTTTTCCAGAATTTTTGAATTTAAGAATGTTCATAAATAAATATACTTCAGTCTATCTGAAAATCAAGGTAAACTATGAATGATGACAAGTAATGTAATTTAGTGACTATTAAATGAAAGTGAGTAAATATTGTTGAATTTTTTTTATAATGTAATTATTATTTATTCTATTTTAGTTTGAGAAATTAATTTATGTATTTATGTATAATAAAAGTTTTTAATTTAATCATTTTCTTCTAATATTTTAAAAATTTTTATAGTCATGTATGTTGGTTTGGGAAAGAGATATATATTTTAGGAAAGGAGATATGTGAAAAAGTCCAGGACACAGATTTATATTTTAGTAAGATTCAATAGCAACACTCTCAAGAATTTTCCATCTAAGTAATTTACTTTCTCTTTTAATGAGTGTGACATTCTTTAGATCAAAGTTGCAGTTGAACTTATTTCTATGTATGGCTAATGCATTTGATAAATTGTTGTGCATAAGATCCCTTTTGTGTTCATGGATACGTTTTTAAAAATATCTGCAAGTTTCAGTTGTGACATTTTATATATACCTGCTTTAGAATTATTATTGTTGTTATGGATATTTTGGGCTTTGATCATATCCTTACATTTACCTTAATAAAGTCCATCAGAGGATGAAACATGTTAGCTAAGATAAGTTTTCCTTTGACAATTTGGAAAATCTCTACTAATGTTTTAGCAATGAGATGGCATCATAAGAAAAAGAATTATATATATATATATATAAGTGTGTGAGAGTGATGGAAATGGGCTGGATTAAAATTTTCAGCCCTCCATTATATATATATATATTTATATATATGTGTGTGTGTGTGTGTGTGTGTGTGTGTGTGTATATACACACACATATATATTAAAATGTTTGTTTATATTCCATTATTTGCTTGTATAACTAAAAGGAATTAAAAGCAAAACAACAAACAAAGGAAGCAAAAAATTACTTGAAAAACGCAATAGTTGATGGTAAACTGCTTTGAATCACTTAAACAATTTAATATTTCAAGAAGAAAAAATGATAGAGGAAACAAAAACACCAAAAGAGCCCAGCAGTGGTTTGAAAATTTCTTCATTTTGCCTTCTTCCTTCCCAGCATTCCTTGCTATGTTGTCTGTACTCAATGAAATCAAAACTTCATAAATGCAGTCCAACCAATTTCTTCTTTGTGCATCATTAAACATACATTTCTTATTTATAATTTCAAAACAATTCAGATTTCCAAAGAATGTTTCTAAGAACAACTAAGAATCAGGAAAATGGTGATTTCTTTTCTGCTTAGCTTTTTCCTTATTTTTTTTTTAATTCCATATCTTCAGACCATTTCTATTTATTCTCCATCAGTCACCCGACTCTTACTTTTAGATACAAATATATATTCACTCACTAAGACACGTAAAGAAGGACAGAAGCATACGTTTATACTACATATACAGAGATAGATACTAACACATAGACACACATCTTGAAAGAATGATATACATGTACATAGACACATTAACCCAGAGACAAGATGGAGAGAGGAAGGGACATGAGCACACACATACAGAGGGACAGAAACATAAATATTTATCCACAGTGATAGAATAAATCAAAGTGAAAAAATATGCATAAAAAGGAGAGAGAGACACACACTAACAGATATAAAATAACAAAGATATGCACACTACGACAAGGAAAGAGAAAAACATAGACACTATGAGCAAGTAAAACAAAAGTGTACACATTATGCCAGGTAAAAAGAAAGACATATACACTATGAAAAGGTAAAGAGAAAGATGCACACCTCATGTACAGGTAAAGAGAAAGACATATACATACTATGGACAGGTAAAGAGAAAAAAGTAATACATCTGAAAATAAAGAAAAAAACTTTTAACCAAACTCAAAATCCATTTTTTTAAATTTCTCTGTTAACACAGTCTTAGTTTGACTGCAGTTGCAGGCGATCAAATATCAACACTTAAATTGAAAAGTAAATAATAATTGATAATATTTCATCTAATGATAAAATTTAAGCTTAAACTCCTACACTCCATAAATCTTGACTTATCTTGACTGGTAGTAAAACCATTCACAACAAATGGACACTTGACATTTATTCAAGAACTCAAACCTATAAAAAAAATGTTGGGATTATTTATTATGGATTAGCACTTCTATCCAGGATCAGTGTAGTATCTGTGCACTGTGCTTTGGATGAAAATATTGCTCCTTAATACTTTTCTCTCTCTCTCTCTCTCTCTCACTCATTTTCAGGATGGGGTGTTGATAATTGTATTTTGGTGGTTTGTGATGATATGATTGATATGTGCATTAACTGCACTACATTTTGATAAGTGCTAATTAATCCACAAGACAGTGTGGTGGTTGTGGAATCAATGTAAGGAAATTAAGTGTTTTTTGTTTATTTGTGTTAAATGATATGAGAATTCATAAATATCATTGATTTTACATTGGGGGAGTTTTCAGGTCCTACATTATTGGTAATGAATAACTTGGGCGTTTTAAAAATTTTATATTAAATCAAGGCTACAAAGAGCTTTTGTGCAAACAACTAGAAAAATACTGTTTCAGATAAATTTGAAGTAATAAAAATAGGTTGGATTAAAAAAACAAATCCACTAATTCTTTAGAAATTGTTTTGTTTATGTTTCAGATACAAAACTGAACAGGTATGGTTTTCAAAAAAATCTGAACGAGGGAATGTGCTTTAAAGGCAAATATAACCTTGCTATATATATATATATATATATATATATATATATATATATATATATTCATGAAAATCACCAAATTAATCCACTAGGAGAGGAAATATTGAAAATTTAAATTTAATTTTTTTTTTTTTAAATATCTGTTTTAATTATATAGTCTATTTGGTTTCCTTTAGTTTCATTTTGTTTATGCTTTTATCACATTTGTTACTAAATATATGTAAGCTTTTCTCTGATACAGGCTGGCTCAGTTCTTAGAGGAGACAATTTCCAATAGCTCCAACATTTTTCTAATTGTGATTATCATTTCTTTTTTAAATGATGACAAACATCAAGTAAACTCAGCACATAAAAAGCATGTTGCAGTTGTTGCGTAAAAGGCAGTGCACAGTGATTTAGAGATGGCTCACTTCCTGAAAGGGGCACCATCATTTATTTTCAAAGGTTACAAACAGCTACAAATTCCTGACAGGAATTATACAGCAGTAACCAAATGTTATCAAAATCCCCTAATTTGTATGAAAGGTGAAGAAAATTATTGATAAGACCCCTAGAACGTCAATGCCATTTCTAAGGAAGTCATGGCTTGAAGGCACTCTCTTTGGAGAATTGTGCATGAAGTCCTTTGATGCAAGTAATATGTGATATGAAGAGCCTAATTCATGTCTGGAAAGATAAAATATAGCTGTCAGATCTGTGAAAAGCAAACATTGAGCAAGATGAAACATCAAGAGCCTGGAATATTTTAGTTTTTCACTGATAAGAAAAATATTGATCAGGACCAAAGGAATGACAGATGGCAATGCAGAGATCCTAAGGACATTTCAATAGTCATGCACATAAAGTTCCCAGAAGTTGTGACAGTTTTGGGAGTCATGAGCAATGATATAGATGACTTCTTTCCTTAGGGATTATGGATCAATGCTGATGACTATAAGGAGGTCTTGGATAGAGACTGTGAGTAAAGGATCACTGTACACCTACCAACAAGACTCTGTGATGTTTCATAAGGCTAAGACAATCTAAGAAAAGTTACAATCTCCAAAATCATGTCACTCCAAACATATGGCCTCCTAGCTCTCTGGACATGAATCAACATATCCATAACACTATAAAATCTCTAAAGTCTGCCATAACAAGCACAATGTCCAAGATAGATAAAGATCATCTGATTCAAGCATGTCAACATTTCAGGCCTTGTATAGAAGCAATCATTGATGCTACAACAGTCTCATTAAGTAGCTGCAGCAAAAAGATTCACAAGATGATTGATGCCAATTTTTTCTCAAATAAAGCTCTTTTTTCATGACTTAAGCGTCTTTTATTACATTCATGCAAATGTCCTCAAAGAACTGATCAACCTTATATATATATATATATATATATATATCAAAGTTTTTCTCATACATATATAAATATAAGCTTTTCTCTTAGACATATATGAATAAAAGTTTTTCTCATATATAAGCTTTTTCTTAGACATATGTGAATAAAACTTTTCTCTCTCACACTCACACAAACACACCCACATATGTATATATATATATATATATATATATATATATATGTAAAAAACAAAAACAAACACTACAGCTACAACTGATAAATTTAAAATAATTATAACAGAGCACATTCATGCATGTTTACAAAAACAATCACCATCACAATGATCACAGTTACAATAAGTTTGTCTTTGTAATTTGCCCCTGATCTTGGAGCAGATTGAAAGTACTTAGGTTCACAAAAACTACAGCACCTTCCTTGATGAATTTCAACTTAACATCAAGAAGATAATTAGAGAACAAGAAAGCATTATTACAAAAATAGACATAATATGTCTCTATTATTTGATGAAACATGTTTGAATGAAGATATGCTGCCTATATATATATATATATATATATATGTATATATAAACTACAAATTTGACCTTGCTAACCAGACGCTTCTTCTGCAGCTTAAAAGGCTATATATATATATATATATATAATATATATATATATATAAATATATATATATATATATATAATATTTTTCTTACATACATCCTGATGGACAACAGCTTATACATAAATTGGAGAAATACAAAAAAAAAATTAAATAGACAGACCTTGTTGGTTCAAATTAACAAAACTTGTTCAGAAGAATGTCAGGAGAGAGAGAAGTAAGTTTGTCTACGGTTGTAGGTGAATTAAAGAAAGTCCTGCCCCTCGACATCAGTCTGTCCAATTCTAAGTGGATATTTGTTTTTCTCATCTCAGTCTATTTGGAGCCAACAATCAATAGACAGATATGATCAGACAAACATTTATAAAAGGATTTCCAAACAAAAGTGGGAAGTGTTTTGTACTTATCAAATAAGTAAATCCAGATAGTATATATATATGTGTGTGTGTGTGTGTTAGGTAAAACATTGTTATCTTGTATAATGTGTGTGTGTGTGTGTGCATATATACAGTAGTGTCCAAACTTAAGGTACAAAAATTAAAACATTGATATCTCAAAAAATACAAGTCCAATTTTTCTGAAATTTTCACTAAATGTAGATTAAATTGCAGTTGTGCTTTAAATCTCTAAGTTATTTGTAAAGATACCAAGAGAACTCTGATTCATTTAATTCTTTACTCAAATATCAAGTGTCTAAAGTTAAGGAAGAAAACAATGTTTTTATTAAAAAAAATAATTGGACAACAAAATGCAAAAAGTCTTATGAATATTTACTGCTAAGATCCTTGTTTTGAATCACTACTGCACATCAGTGGCCACAAGATTTCACTCAATTCTGACATTCGGCAGGTGTAATTTTTGCCCATTCCTACTGTAATTTTTCCCATACATCTTCAACATTTGATGGATTCCTAGCCATGAGATTTTCCATAAGTTTTCTATGGGAGTCATATCAGAACTTTGAGCTGGCCAATTCATAAGTTTATTCCTTGGTCATTCACATAAGCAATGCTTTGCCTTATGGCAGGGAGCATTATCCTGCATGAACTCAGGATTTTCAAACCCAGAATTTCATAATTGAGTAGATGCTCTGTTTCTATTTATTTATTAAACATTATATTTTTTTTCATTTATTTACATCTACCAGCCTGAATATTCAAGAAATCATTACAAAAATATGCACCCACCGATAGGATTTGAACCTGCGTCCCCTAGGAGGGCATATATTTTTCTAACAAGTAAAAGATGTGCCCATTACTACTAGACTCATCCAACTATTTTGAATCCTCTTCACTGTCCTCAGATTGACACCCATATATATACACACACCAAGCAAAATTGTCCAAATCATGTAACTACATAATTGTCCATGCCACAAAATGTTTAATGTCTAAAAAGCCAGTAAACTAATTGAGATTCTTTTCCCAAGTTTTTAGATAAGATGTTTATCCATCTTGACACTGTTACTGAAAAACCCTTTGTGTTATTCAGCTAGAAATAGAACAGGTTAAAATCATTTTGTGTCAGCCCCACTGTCTTCCCAACTGAGCAATGATGAGAGGAAAAAGATCATTCATGGTACCAACACTCATACTCTGGCTTCCATCTTCAAATCTATTCAAGAACCATCCAGAGAACAGTGAATAAATTTTAAAAGGAGGGAACAGTAGAGAGGAAAACTGGCTCAAGAGGTCACAACAGGAAGAGAGGCCATAATTTCAACTTAGAGCTAAAGAGATCAATTAGAAAAGATCCAACTCAATCCATAACATTTGTGACACATAAGAGAGGAGTTTCAGCTATGACACTCCAAAGATTAGTGAAAAAAGACTTGAAAATTAAATCATTTGTGAAACCTGTGAGGCATCTTGTTACTCCAGAACAGAAAGTCAGAAGGTTAGAGAGGGCAAAGATTATCTTGAATAAGTTAGAAAATGATCCTGATTTAATATATATATATATATATATATATATATATATATATATTAACGTAATTTCAATCCTTCATGAGCTTCCAATCCTTAGCTATGATTAATTAATGATGAACATGTCATTTTCATTTATGATTGATTTCATCACGATTCTTCTGTTAAGCTTGGAGAGTAATTATAAATTCTTATTGGTCAATGTAAAGTTCAACAGTATTATAAAAAACATCAGAAAATTCCAGTAATATATCTTTAATCATTTCTAAGATACAACGGGTCAAAGCTTAATCTAACAATTGGATAATTTTGCTGTTAGAGTCAGGATATAGGGAAAAATGTATGACAAAGTTGAAAGAGTTTTCTTTAATGTGTTTTGTCTTTTAGGACTTCCTCTGACCAAATTTATTATGTTGATGCGACTACACATGCTTATAAATGAAGATTGTTGGGAATTTTTACATTTTTTTTTTTTAAATCTAGTCAATTTCATTTAAATTATTTTTTTTCATCACTTTTGTGCATAGATATCACACATTGTGATAATAGATGTCCTGCCAGGAATGGTGAAATTTGGTATGAGTACAGGAGCAAATTTAATGTAGATGACCGCATGATCAAGGCACTCTCTAGCAGAACTTCTCTTATTACAGTGTGGGATATCTATCTACTGACAAAAGTGATGGAAAAAAAAAGAATCTAAATGAAATCGGTCAGATTAAAAAAAAAATAAAAGTAAAAATTTAAAATTCCCAACCTCCGTCATTCGTGTGCATGTGTAGAGTCACATCAACATAAGAAATTTCGTCTGATGAAGTCTTAAAAGACAAAATGTGTCACAAGAAGAAAACGTTTTCTACTTTGTTATACATTTTTCCCCAATATTGTTCTTGACCAGTTTTATTACCACCTTCACTGTGTGCTACTATATATATATATATATATATATATATATATATATATATATATATATATATATATATATATTTGGACAGCAGTCCTATTCCTTGTCTGTTATATTCAATGAAGCATGCATATATATATATACTAGCACACAGTGAGTGTTGGTGTAATAAAACTGGTTGATGTAAAATAACGGCTAACATTTATACTACTAATAAATATATATTTTGTCCCTCACTGTTTGATACAACTAATGCACAAGGCAATCATCAGGCAGAGACTGAGTTTTCAAAATGAAATCGCTAGCTTTTAATCATCTGTGAGAACTCTTTTGCCTTCCATCAGTATGGCTGATTGTAGCCTCCAGGAAAAAAAACTCATTACATCTTCTTGGGCTAATGCTTTCCACTAACATGAAATAGAAAGATTATATTGAATCAATTGCTAATAGTTCACTGTGTTGTGCCAGACAATTTTTCTTGCCAGAATCTATCTTACATATTTATTAGTCTACCATTCATCCATGCTTTGAATATTGCTGCCACATCAGGTGCTCCTGCTATGTATTTAGAGATTCTTAATAAAATCCAAAGAAGAATCTACAATATTATTGGTCCTGCCCTGGAATCTCAGGTTGTCACATTCCTACCACCGCAATGTAGTTTCCTTGTGTCTTTTCTATAAATATTTTCATGTAATTGTCCAGATGAAGTCTTCATGATAGTAACTAGATTTTATGAATTTAAGTGCAGTCATAGATTAGTGGAAAGGTCTGGTCATTTTACAGTTGAAATGGCTAGATGTAACTGTAAGTTCTATGCTAATAGTTTCTTCTTTTACGCTTCCTACTTTCCAGTTTGATCTTCAAAAATTTAAATGCAATATCAATTGTTATCTTCTCTCTTCCTAATACCTGTTCTTCTATTGTTCTCTCTCTCTCTCTATCATTATTAGTATTTTTCTTACATTCTCTAACACTCAGTAACACTGTTGTGTCTTAGTAGCTTTAATGCCTTGCTTGGGGTGAAATGTTTTTTAAAAGAATATGTGCCTGTGTATGAAACTCAGAGTTGTACCAAATGGTGAGGAACAAAATGTGTGTGTGTGTGTGAGTGTGTGTGTGTGTGTGTGTGTATATATATATATATATATATATATATATATATATATATATATATATATTTAGGCAGCATATCTTCATCATTCAAGCATGTTTGGTTGAATGATCTAGACATATTATGTCTATTTATTTTTATTTTAATCCTCTAAAATTTACTGATTAATATCTTAGTGCTGTTACAAAACTGAGTAAGAAAGATGCCATAGTTTTGGTTATTTCTTTTATTTTCCCAAGTAATTTCAATCTCATCCAAGATCATCTTCAGGGGTGAATTGCTAAGACAAAAATTAATGTAACTGATAGCTGTGAATTTTTTTGTAAATGCATATGAAATGTGCTCCGTTATAGTCAATTTATGTTAGGAATATGTAAGGGAGGTAACTTAGTTTAAATTTTTTATTATTAATGTTTTAAAAATACTCAACCTGTAGTTTTTTTTAAGTTAGAAATGGTAAAGAAAATATAAAAAGTTTATTCGACAGATCTTCTAGACGTTATTTAATAAAACTTGCTCAGATGAATACTTCCTGCTTATATATGTATATGCATGCACACAGAAAGGACAGAGAAACATCCATGTCTCTACATGTGCTGATTGCTGATATTTTAAACTATTAAATCTGAAAATATATGTAATTTCAAAAACTATATCCCAGTTTGTGTGTGTTTAGACATCATGACTAATGAGAAAATCTCTAGAATGCAGTTTTTTACATGGATAACCAAAGCATATCATTTTTAGCCAAATAAAGCAAGTCACAGAGTTTGCTATGAAGTACAAACACACTTTTGGATCTAACATTTGGATGGATAAATTACAGGCAGAATTACTTTTTTTGAAGATAAACTTGACAAGAGGGTCACTTGGACAGAAAACGATCAGAGCATTGGTGGTGCTGACCTCATTGGGGATTGCCAAAGTTGATGGACTTAAACAGCTTTAAAAGCAATAACTTAAACAG
>OZ038504.1:27263000-27413000 GCA_964036315.1 Acanthosepion esculentum
TCAAAGATCACTTTCAATCAAAGTAAAAAAAAAAAAAAAAAAATACAACATTGCAAGTATGTTTATTATAAATGTGGAGAATGTCTCCTGTGAGGTCAGGGTTTGGTGAATAGATCACGTAATAAGAAATATCAAGTGCAACTGGAGCAATTATACTTCCTCATACATAAAAGTGTTGTTTAAATTCAGAGATATGTCATTCGCGTTATTTGACAAATTTTTCCAAAAGTGTTCACATCTTTGTTGTTTTCATCACATTTTAGCAGTAGTTTTGAATAACAAATCACTATACAAAAATTAGACAGAAATATAACTATGAACTGCATATACAATATCTTTTCCAGTTGTGAGATTTAGTATAAATGAGAAGCCAGAAACTCTAGAGATCAAACTGAAGAAGATGAGTTAAAAATGATAAACAAGAAATGATATTGGAAAGTGTGCAGAGTGAAGGAAATGGCACTTAGGAATTTATCAAAAGTTTTAGGAAATAATCTGGTTTAGGTAATTGGAGCTCTATAGAAGTCAATACTCAGGGGAGCTAATTAAAATGGAATAGTCGCCATCTATATCAAATATTAAATACCTTTTAACCATTAAGAAATTACACGGGTAAATTTTGGTAAATAATTTGGCTGAACATTAAGAAATGTCCCGTCCATCATTTATTATTCATTTTAATTATATTTTATTACGTTTTTCTGTGGTTTCCAAACATCTACCACAAAACAGTTTTTCTCTTCACAATTTTAATAAGAATCATGCATGCAAAGATTCCTGCAACAGCATGAATATTCCCCCTTGTAATTTTGAGATACCATTATTATCATTACAAAGGAGTCTTGGATATCTGAGCCTATTTTAGCCGATCTATTCTATGATTTTCTTCAAGTGTACAAAAAGAGGACAGAAATATCCAATTCCAGCAAACGAGAGAATGACAATAAATATAATGTTCAGATCAGTCTATTATTATTACTTAACTAGTAATCATTTTTTCATACACTTTTTGTTATGACTCCAAGATAATAATTTTTTTCATCAAGAATGGTAGTCAAAAATCTATATTCATTTTTTGCTTGTATGTATGAGAAATTTGTTTTTCTACTTAGGATCAAAGTGTAGTATGTATCCGGTACCCATCTTTTCTGAGCTGGAATCAGTTCAGCTTCCTAATATGGAACCTGTATAATATTAAGTGTATTTTAAGGAATTGGGAGTAATTAGAGAGAAGAGAAAAGGGGGAAAGGTGTGGAGGAGAAAAGACAGAGGAAAAGTGAACCACACACAAAACACACATTATAATTATTTTCTTTTTTAAACATATATTTGTGTCATGATGGAATCATATTTTAAAAAAAGAAAATAATTATAATATTATACCCTACTGTTTGTATCGAGCACTTTTTTTTTAAATAAAAATAATTGCTGACAACACCAGATTATAAATCTTACTGTTCTTTCTTATTATTTTAATATATATATATATTAATACATGTTTCATTAAATAATATAGATAAGTGTTGTCTATATATTTTATGTAAGTTTTTTTCATATAGTCTGATAAGCTTAATAACATTATCATTAAACAATGAAAGAAAATCACAATATTGATACATATTTTTTTTTTTTTTTTTAATCCAATCTAAGCTTTCGGCTTACATAAGCCATTATCAAAGATGACAATTACACAATATATTTAAGCAATACACGAACAAGAAATGCTGCCTAAATACACACAATATATATATATATATATATATATATATATATATATATCTAAATGACAGACATAAAAAAAATGACAAAATGTCAGAAATTTTCTAAAGTTCAGTTCAGAAGTACAAGAAATATTGTCCAAGCTTTCAACTATCTTAAGTCATCATCAGAGTAGGTAGAGAGAATTGGTGAGTTTAATAAAATTTTGAAATGATGTAACAATGCTATTTTTTAAAATAAGCTGTTCGAAGTGTGTGATAACAGTGTCTGGAGTGCATTTTTTAATCTAACGTCGGAGAACTAATCGGTGTTGTAAGCAAATTGCGATGTGCTCTTTTTTTGTTTTTTTATATACATTTAAGGATGTGGGTTCTTATAATTGTATTTATAGATGGTTGCTTTTTTTTCAAGGATCATCAGTCTGTTTTTAATATTTGATTTTGCTAGTATTTTGGTATTGCTTGTGAGTAACTGACTAATGTCACTATGATCTTTATGCTGCTTATTAATGTTTTCTCTGATGGCACTCTGGTCTGATATTCTTGCAAAAAACATACAACTTATTGAACATCAAAGAAACCTTTTTAAATTCTGAACCAATCCACCACACAAAATAAATAGAACAATGTCACCAAACAATCTGAAATAGAAATCTTATGCAACAATATTGTAAACTTACAAAAAGATAAAATTATCACATCTTACCAAGCTTAAAAGAAAGCTGAATGTATAAAAGACAGATATTTAAAACAACACTAATACGCTTTTAAACAACCGAAACTTGAAAAAGCTACATACAAACTCAAAAATCATCACATCATTATTATGAGGAAAGTTGATAATTCAAAAATTGAAAGAACAAAAATACTAGTAACTTGGTTATTAAAAACGACATATCCCAAACTTCCAGCCCCCTATATGAGACCAATGTTTTGTAAGAATATATTTGCTCACTTGGAGAATGTTTCTCTGTGAATGAAAAACATAAAATGCCTAGCATAGAATATACCACAACTACTCTTTCATAGAGACTCACTTGCCATCTATCAGACCATGGTACCATCAGACGACACCTTAATATGCAACATAAGGATCATAGTATCATTAAACAGCTACTCACAACCAATACCAAAATACTTTCAAAATCAAATGGTAAAAACAGAATTATGATCCGTGAAGTAATACTCATACAAAAAATTTGTTTGTCTCCTGACCTGCACACTTGAGAAAATGTACCCTCCAGTAGGATTTGAATTTGTATATCTCTTTACAGAAGAAACCACCATCAAATCCAGCAAAATTTAACTAATCAATTATGAATAGCTTCAGTTATTCAAGGTTTTATTTGCCTTAAAGTGCACTCACTCATTCAGTTTCCTCGAAAGGCATATCTGCTCAGTTTCATATCTGAAATGTATACAAAGCAATTTCTAAAGAACTAATGGATTTGATTTTTTAATCCGATATATGTTTTTACGTTATGTTTAGTGGATACCTGTATTTGAGTAGACACTCTTTCTTGTTAATGGTGTTTATTTTGTCTACAGGTCACTTGAAAAAACTTAAAGAAAATGTGCCTTCCGCATCTCTTTAACTATGATGATCTCTATAGCCAAGAAATCAAAGCTTGCAGGATCAGGCAGTGGTTCCTCCTGCAAAGGGGAGTGCAGGTTCGAATCCTGCTGGGGGGGGTACATTTTCTTTAAATATATTTCAAATGAATAATGAATGTGATATTTATTAATGCTTTCAATAGATTTATCTTACCTTGAGAAGTAGAATGTTGTCTGCAAAACTTCAAATCAGAAGATGAGTCGTTTGAACTTTTATCATATCAGTATCTGTCTATATTTCTGAGATGAGGCATTATGTACACTATTTACATTATTCGGACTGTTGTCCTCATCTTTATCATATCATATAGGTACTTTTATCTATATATATATATATATATAAAAGCTAATGTCCATTGCTTTGTAACACAGAAAGTATGTTCTTGTTTATATTTAACAGAGTTAGACTCTTTTTCGTACATAACACCAAAATATGTCTGCTTAGAGTCATATAATTTAGATGCTGTTCATCTCAACTAGGCAAGCAGCAAAAATTGTACTAATGAAATTTTACAAATGATCAGACATTTTGCAAATGTTTAAAACCATGTTGCAGCTATTTAAAAATATTCCTTGAAGTTTTAATTTTGGTTTTAATTGCAAGAAAAAAAAAAAAGTTGTCAAAAATTAAAAAAAATTACTTTTGCAGACTTAAAGCTGGTTTTAGACTGTTTTTAATGCCAAAATTTAATCCAAAATAAACTTCAATTATGGTATGATTGATGTCTGCCGATGACAAAAATTTAAACTGTAATTAAAACAAATTACAAAAATGAAGCAGCAATTATAGGAATATAGGATTTGGCAAAAATTTGTTAATTTAATGATTGAGACTGGATTAAAAAAATATTTTTTTAATTAAAATATTGTGGAAAATTTGTTTGTTTGGTGCTAGTATTTGTTACTTGTCTACACTTTTCAAAGTTCAAGTGGATATTTTGTCAGCTCTTGTTACCTAGATGTACTGAAGGCTAATTTTATTTTACAAGTGTCTCATGGAATAGCTAAATTATGAGTGATCAAAAGTGACAAAACTATATTACTCCCAATGCAAAAAGTATTGAGTTAGAACAAAAGTTTGTAGACTTTCTTTAATAGGTGGCAGTTGAACATGTGATTTAGTTTCACACATGACTGAAATTTATCACATATAGGGCAAAGTGACATTTCAATCCATCTTTCTATATAATTCATGCATGGATTATAAATTTTAAATGTTTTTTTGTTAAAAGTGAAAACAAGATGCACTTTTGTCATTTGATGCACTTTTATTTCTACAAAGAAGAAAATACTGTACAAACAGCTAAAGAGATATGTACCATTTATGGAGTTGGTGCTATAGCCGAGAATACTGTTTGTCGATGATTTGCTAGGTTCAGGAGTGGAAATTTTAAATTTGTAATTTTCAAGAAGATATACCTGCAGCCATTGATGATGACCAAATTAAAATCTTGATTAAATATGATCCAAGATGCATGACAGGAGATATTACATAGATACTCTACATATCTCATATAAGATATTTGAACTACTACAAGGTTTGGGTGTCTCATGATTTAATGTAAAAAAATTTCAACTTGGAGTAAAAGATATCCTGGTGAAAATGAAATATTAGTCTGTATCCTAAGATGGTTCTGCTATGCATCTGGTTGGATTAGAAGGGCATTGTGTATTACAAGCTCCTTCCACAAAGAATCAGACATTAAAGTCAGATAAGTACTCTTCAGTTGGACTGATTATGGAGGCATAATGGATAATGGCTTGGACTGAGGAATCTGAGAGCCAAGTTCAAATCCCAGTTGAATTCATTACATTCACTTATGTGCTAATACCCTTGGGAAAGTTATGGGTTAAATAGCAGGACAGATGGGATCCTATAAGTTTCGGTGGCAACCGGTCTAGGAGAAAGACAACTGTGGATTCAAAACCTGAGGAGAGATGTTTGGTCACCTTGTGGCATAATGTGTACCTGTTCTCTGTATTTGGTTTTACTAAAAAGTATTATTGATTCGGTATAAGTCTTAACCACTATAACCAAATTATATGTGTGAGGGTAATCTGGCTGTTTGGTTCTAAAAACTGAGCTGCTGAACACTCATATGTCAAAAAAAAAAAACAGTACAGTCCTATATATATATATGCATATGTGTGTGTGTGTGTGTGTGTATATATATATATATATTTAAAGATATTTTTTTGAAGGTACAAAATTTTATCACAGCAATAAACGTATGAAGCTTGATATTACTAGACACATTAAAAACGGGCGAAGCAACCGGTTTCGCTCCCGCTCATCAGGCTTTCAACGGGAGATTTAATTTAAATTAAAAACACAGAAAATGTACAATAAAAGGAAATGTGGAGGAGGAGGGAAAAAAACTATATATATATATATATATATATTGTTGTGGGGATCTAAACAGACTTGAGAAAGAAAATCATGGGTGGTCCTAAGCCACCTTCCCCACCAATGGTTTAGAAAGAAAACTCACCACATCAAAAATATTCTGACTTCAGCATGGTCTGTCAAAAGGCACTGTATTGCATTGCTGGTGGTTGTTCTGGAGAGGTTCAACACCAAGATTAATAAAATGTGAAGTCTGTTTCTTTTGCACCAATTCCATGTTATCAGTAGATCCCCAAAAATGTTTATGGTCCTGCACATGCCTTCACAACTACAATAAAATCTTTTGCGTGGGTTTTCTGACAACTTGCATATTATATATATATATATATAGAGAGAGAGAGAGAAAATGGACATATATATTTACACATATGAGTGTATATTTAACAAAGTTGTATGTGTGCATGTTTGTATATATCTATATATATATATATATATATATATAAGAGCATATGATAAAAAGTCATCAGGTTGACCAAGAAGACTTTCCTCAGCAAACATTTTAGTCAGAATTGCTAGGTTGGGCCATGAACTTTTCATAATTTGTGTGTTTAAACTGTAAGTAATCTAACTAATGAACTGTAAATGGATAGCAGAATTGGGAATGGGAGGGATACTAAAAAGGTTAACATTGCTAAGAGCTGAAAATGATAGGAAGTTGTGGAAAGACATGATCAACCATGTTGTGATGATGCACAGCACATAGAAGATACATGTATATGTGTATAGCTAAACATATATTTGTGCATATATCTATGTAAATTTATTAAACAAAGTTATATATATATATATATATATATATACACTAGTTCAAAATCCACCCTATTGGGTGGCATTTAAGCTAGGTCCTGCAGAGGACTCTTGATTGGGCCTTTGGCTTATTCAGAAGTTTGAGAGTCTTTAAGTCTTTGAATATTCTCAGCTTTGGAAGCTCTTCTGGTTGCCGTTTGATCTGGGTTTTCATTTACATGAGACTTTTTTTTTTCCTCACTGCAGCCTTGGCTCTTTTGATTGCAAGTCCTCTGTTGGCAGAGATTTCATTTTGTAAGGCATACTGTTGCTTTACGTGATAAGGCAACAATAAACTACAGAAGAATTCTAAATTGATCGCTGCATTTAAGTATTGCATTAATATGTAAGCTTACATTTTAAAAGTTCAACAATAATCCTTCTGTCACAACTTAATTTAAAGACAATTTGATGTACATAGGTCTTTACTTTCCGTACAAACAATTATTTTTTTACTTTATGAGTGACTTTCTCTGAATTTTGTGATTAATTTCAATTATTCCCAAGTTATAAACATTGTTAATGTACTAAGAAATTTGTTGCAAAAAGTTGCAGAAACCAAATCGCAGTAATGAAAACTTGGCAATAATCTGAAATTTCAGGATTGCGGGTCAGGACTCAACCTGGAATATTTTTAATTTGCTCACGGTATGATATATTAAGTTGAAAAAATATGACACACTGACATTCGCATTTACATATATATATATATATATATATATATATTTTGTCATCCATAGACAGGCTGTTTCACAGCTCATCAGTGTGGCTAGACATCCGACTGCCTCAAACCAGGATCAAAACCTGACTGATTTGGTATCAGTTGGAGATATTACCCGTAAGCCATTGGCACACAGCAGGGATGAAGGTGAGTTTAGACATATTTATTTTTAGACAAACATGCCAGTGACTGGATAACTCAATTTGTCTTAATGAAGAGTCTTGCATCACCAGCAGTAATAGTCACTGTTTACAAATTCACTTTTCCTCCCCTCATAGAGCTCAAATGAAATAATTTTTTCAGGAGCATGTATATATTGTCATTCACAGACAGACTGTTTCACATCTCATCAGTGTGGCTAGACATCCGATTGCCTCAAGCCGGGATCGAAACCTGACTGATTTGGTATCAGTCGGAGATTTTACCCCTAAGCCATTAGCACACAGGTACAGGGTTGGTATAGATAGAATAAAATTCTGATAACCTAAAACACTATTTTTTTAAAAAGTGCTCAATACAAAGTAGAGCAAATAATATTTATTCAATAATTATAACATATGCATGTTATAAGATCACTACAAAAATCTTTTGTGGTGATGTTATAACATGCTTATGTTATTTTTGAATAAATATATAATGTTTATTTGGATAGCAGCCTTTCTTTCAAACATCTTGCATAAAATAGAAAAACAAGGAAGATCTAATTAATTTTTTATTAAGTTTTTCCAGTTTTGCAGGAGTTATTGAGTACAAAAAATTTCCAAAATTTTTATCATCCCAAGCACTTTCGGCCATTTCTATAGCCATTTCCAAGGGTGTTTCATCTTCGGTGTTGTTATCATTTCCTCATGTTTTGACTGTTAAGCTGTAATTTATTTTTGTGTTGTTTTGAGTAAGAGAGTTTATTCCGAGCCTTTACATGTTGTGTGCAGCTGGAAATTGTATGAGCATCTTTCAAACTTTTAGCACTTCATTTACACTGTTAAATAATGTCAGGTTGACAGTAGTAGAGAAATGTTTGATATACAGGGCATCTCTAACTGAGATGTTTCTGATAATGTGATTTATATAGAATTTTAGTGTTTTTGACCAGTATTTTTCTTCAGGGTTCTTGTAAATTGTGGATTGATAGAAGTTTTTATAGCACGTTGGTCTGATAAGTGACACATGAGACGTCTACTCAAAGAGGTGGTAGCATGCCTGGCTTAGGTAACTGAATTGTGACAAGAAACCCAGTTTTGTACTGGGCAATGAAATTGATAGAGTATATTGCGGATTGCTAGTTTAGACTTGATGGGGTTATTTTGATTAGTGACAAGGTTTGTGGTGTTCCATTCCCTGGTATATATTATAAATTTTACATTTTTCAGGAATTATGGCAGAAATATGGTGTTTAATGATTACTCATATATATATATATATATATATATATATATATACTGAAAAGTTTATAGTTTAACTAAGAATCACTGCTCTAGTAATAATCTACTATTTGGTTATTTGGTCAGATTTTAAGAAGTGGGTTGGAAAAAGAACTTTCTAACACCCCCTTTTGTATGTGTGTACTATATATATATATATATATATATATATATATATATCTATTTACACAAAAATACATTTATATTTATATAAAAAGAAAAAAACAAAAAGTGCAGCTCAGCTTCACCAAATGCACTTAGGTGGCATTCAGAATTGCTTGTGCTGGTAAAATGCATGCAACAAAACATGTGGAACAATTTCTTGAAACAAGATATATAAACATTACAGAGAGAAGAAAAAAGTGAGTCAACAGTAAAGAGAAAAAGAAGAATCTAAAAAGAAAAGGAATTAAGCACACACACACAAACACAAAAAGGAAAAAAAAACAGAAGTGAGGTGGCGAGGTAGAGAAGCAATTTAAAAATCAAGGAAAAATGGTATTAAATGCATCAAAATTCATAAACGAATGCAAATATTGATTTCTATTTATGTAGATAGTTAAAAAGATATATCATGAGAAAATGGGGTAAGTCTGTGCTGGTAAGTGTTTCTGAGCTATACGTAACAACATACATGTGTGTGTGTATATATACGCACACACACACATTGATTTATTAAAGGTTTAACTGCATTGCCTTATTTTCTTGTGGGTAGTGTGTCATCAATGTTGAACAGACACTGGCAATACACAACGACTTGAACATCTCTTTAAATATTCCAGCATACGAAACATAGTTGAAATTCATCAGGGTTGTTAATTTATGCTTATCAACCATTTCCGAGTTATTTAAAGCCAGAAAATATTTTTAGACTGTAGTAATTTTGGAGGTAGATAATAATGATTTACTGATACAAATTCTACTAATTAACCTCTCACTTTGCCAAGGTTATTTGTGTAGAAGTGAACTGGAATTGGAACTGATCTCTCTGAATTCCAATTCCTAGTTGTTATCCATTACACCATCTACATATCAAAGCTAACAGCACCTGATAATTCCTAAGCTGTCATGCCTCTAGGTGTTACCCAGGATTGATACTGCAAGATCCCCAAAAATATAAGCTGATGATAAAACTAAATAAACATAACCTGCCATATTGTAAGCATTTTCAAGGCACAGCAAAAATGAAGAGAATCTTTTTCAGATGGACAAAAATAATCATCTCTTTTATATTGGAAAAGAGAAGAACTAGTCTCATAGGAATTTTAGTTAATAACAACAGGCAAAGTTATATCAACAGTAAGTAAGAGAATAGTTTGGGTCATACTTAAGTTTTGCAAAAAGCCATTTCAAGTGTACACACCTACTTCAAAAAGTTCAGATGATGAGTTTGAAGAATCTTGTGAAGATGCCAGTAAGGTCATGGACAAATAGAAGACCAATGACATCATTTTGATGGTTGAATTCCCATCAAAATTAGGAAAACGAGAATGTCGACTGTAAGAAAAGTTGGGTTAGGAAAGAGGCAAAATCAAAGAGACAGTCAATTTCTCAGATACAAAGTGACAATTATGAATACAAGTCTTCAAAAATGAAAATTCAACAAATTGACCTTGGAAAGACCTAATGAGAAATGAAAAAATGAAATTGATTTCGTAATTGCTAATCAAGTCAACAATGATAACAGTGCAGCTCATGTAACACTAGTTAATGGCTTGGAAAGAGAAATTGCAAGTCAAATTTGCCACACTCACTTTTGCACAAAGTACACTTGGAACTGTGTGAATCCATCTCTTCTTCTTCCAGCAATTATTTTACTGGCTGATTAGCCTTGGTTGCTAACCTGTCTAGTAGAAGGACAACTCTGAAGTAAAAATCTTATGTAGTGTTCACAATGCACATACTATACAGCCATTGAAAAGATTAACAAGTTCCCAGTTCACTGTGGCACAGTGTTGTGCACTTTAAGATCTCAACCAAGATCAAATTAAAAAACAAAACAAAAACAAAGATATAAATGCGATAAACAACGGTTATGTCAGAAGTGTTTATAGAATGGTGACTCTCAGAAAAGAAAACATGTCCGAATAAGGTAAGAGAAAACATCAGTGAATATCAAGTAGATTTCCAAAGCATATGCTAGGCTTTGTGGAACATTGAACGTAACATGGAAGATATGGACATAAGTAATAATAAGTAGGGAAGCAGCAGAAATAATAAACAAAACAAAAGCAATATTTATATATTTTTCATAGTAATACTTAACAAGCATATCTCATGGACTGTTAATTATTTGCAAAGTTATTTATTGAAGATTCAGATTTCAATACTAAATTGGTAAGGTACTTATAAAGTTTACTTTATTTGATTGTTTGTGCATAAAGCTTATGAACATGACAACTTGCAACTAACCAATGTGATCTACTGATATGAAGTTTGGTTGAAGGGTCCTGGGCACAGCCCTTACCAGGTTGAAGATTGCGTGTATAACAAGGCGGCGCAGAGTCGGTGAACCACAAATTTCAGCAGGGGTCAGGTGACTAAAAACGTCCACAGTCCTGTCTGGCGGGAAAGAATGCCGTGCCATATGAAGGCTCTCTGTCCACACTGCAGTGTCACCAGATCGGAGGAAGACTCTGACAGCACAATGTTGGAGAGTCTACTGTATGACAATGAAGATGTGGAGTCAGACAGATTGACTGAGGATGAAGCGAGTGAGAAAGCAGACCCCTCCTGCCCTTGTGAAGAAGCACCTGGAGAAAGCAACCACTGCCAGGCTGCCACTTTAGTGATCACTAGAACTACCTCGAAGGTCCAAGAGGCCCAGTGTGGTGTAGTCTAAAATTGCACATGGGATGAGCAAACATAAACTGAATTAAATCTGACGAAAGCAGTAATTTGAGCTTTGCTTAACCGGAAGTTCTCTGTGGCTGAATGGCCTTAGCACACTAGACTTAATGGTGTTTCTGTATAGGATACAGGTTTGATTCCAGTAGGGAACGCATATTTTCTATGAAATTTCTCAAACATTCACGTTGGTAAATGTAATTAATCCTGTTTAATTAAAGATCAGAGCATTTACTCAAATAAGTGTATAAAAAATAATGTATAAACAGAAAATATATTAAATATTTGTCAGATTTAATCCATTTCCTATGACATGTTGTCATTGTTTGCATTAGGTTATGAATTCAGAGCAGATAAGACAGAAAGATCAGTGAAAGTGTGTGTTTAAAAGCAGTAATTAGAGCTTTGCTTAACCAGAAGTTCTCTGTTGCTGAATGGTCATAGCACACCAGACTAAATGGTGGTTCTGAATAGGATACCGGTTTGATTCCAGTCGGAGAACACAAATTTTCTACAAACATTCAGGCCAGTAAATGTAATTGATACTGTTTAATTAAATAACAAAACATTTACTCAAATAAGTGTATCCATAAAAAATAACATACAAACAGAAAATATATATATATATATATATATATATATGTATACGTATATATACTTCTTATTTTCCCATACACACACATATATTTATTTATTTATATACACATACAAGCACAAAAGTATATGGATTAGATATTTATCCACATATATTGAGAGAATTCAGAGAGAATGTGGAAAAGCCAGTAATTTTCTGTCTTTTGTGAAAGAGTGTAATAGAAAATATAGAACAACTTCAATGGTTGAGAAATTTCATTTCAGTCATTTGGACATTAGAGACATAACAGAAGGTTGAACAAGAGACTGGTTTCCTTTGTTTAAAACCATTTGACCATTTTGAACCAAAGGCAGAGATAAAAGACTTGAGTGGGAATAATGTCTTTTTGATGGCCACTGCTTTACCTTATATCCGTTTCATGGTCAAAGCCACATAGGTATACTTCCATGACACATGACTTGTGATAAAAACAAGAGTGTTCAGTTCATTCCTTATTGATCAGAACAGAGTCGTCAAAATGTTCGAGCAACAAAAATAAGTGAAAAGCTTAAAATATAAAAGAAAACTAAGGGCTCAATGCCAAAGTTGACAGGGATTAAACATAATAATATTAATATAATAGCACCAAAAATCTGCTACTCAGAGTATGAAATTCTGAGTAGCAGATTTTTTATACTGTTGTATTAATAATATATATATATATATATATATATATATATATATATATATATGGGTACATGGCTGAGGGGTTAGACTCATTGCTTTCTAACCATGAGAGCCGGGTTTGAATCTCACCATGGTCAATTTGTCTTAATATTATTGGATTGGTCTGGGGAGATGATCCCAGCATGCAGCACCTTTGGAAAATGCTCCCAAATAATACTATGAGTATTGCTAAACGGAACTCTTTGGGAGACTTTGATGGTTGTGCTAGCATGAAGTCAGAAGTCATTGTGACTGAGGGATTAAGCATGCTGGCCTTGTTCAGACTGTCGATCATGCTAGATGTGTTCCCTCCTAGAATCTGTAACTAATGTCTGCTCAGATTAGTTGCAGTATAAACCACAGCTGGGATCTGTGGGTATTGAACAAACACAAAAGTGCCTGAACAGGCGTCTGCAACAGGGATTGGCTAATCGCCCAAGTAAACAGACATCCTCGGATATGAGTGGCCAGCCATTATATATATATATATATATATATATATCACACCTTATCCTATGCAAGAGTGCATATTACAGGGTGCCCAGTAAAAAAGTGGTAAATTCAGAAACATGAGACAACTGTTGAAAATAGGTGACAACTGATGTGACTGAAAAATTTAGGCAGAATTTTTGCATATTTTGTCAATCTCCATGTTGGATGTTCTTCTTCGAAAAGTACGATAACTTGACACTTAAAATCCGCAAGTTATTTAGAAGAAATACAAGAAAGGTAGAACAAAAGACAAACGTTGTCTGCAAATGACCGTTAAAAGATGATTCACAAGATTGAGCAGCAATTAACCAATCATAAAAGAGCCAGAGTTAAGTAATTACACAAGAGTCAAATGATTATTCAAGGTCATGAATATTCAAGAAATTTATTCAACCTTATTCAAGATCAATTATTTCTGAAAGATAAAACAGTGATAATAAATGTGCTGCTTTTTTATTGGGCAGCCAACCTGTAGATAATGTTGGTTTTCATTTTTTTGATTGGTTCATTTCGGTTGCATCTATTGTAAGGCTTTTGCTTTGGTCAGAGTGTTGACCTGATACCAAATCCTCCCCATTTCTCAACCAGACATGGAAATAGCTCTGGCAACTGCCAAACTGTAGTTTTTCTCTCTTCTTTCAGCTCAGCTCTCTTACAGGGCTAATGGGCCTCCAACTTCCCTGCTATTTATTTCCAGAGGTGAAGGTGTGCCATTCCTAAGTGAATAAATGCAACTGGCCTTGGCTGTAACTGAAATTTCCCATTCCATTTTCCATGCTGATAACGGCATCACTGCTCTGCATTTTTTCTTGACAGATGCTTTGGAGTAAAACTACTGAGACTGACGCATAATAGTGAGAATCATTGCATTGCTTGACCTGAATGGACTTAAAAATTACATTATAGGCAAGAAGACAATCGTTCTGTAGCTTTCTTTTATCATTTCACCTCAAGCAAGGCAATAAAGTCACTAAGATGCAAGGAGTTACTGAGTGAGAAAAAGAAAAACATTATTAAGGAGCAAGAACAATAAAAGAACAGAAATTAAGAAGAAAAAAGAAAACAATTGACTTTGCATTTAAATGTTTGAACACCAAAGTCAATTGGGAAGCAAGAGGCTGGAAGAGAGTTTTACAAGCAAGAAGTGCAAGAGAAGAAACTGTCAGCATAGAACTTACAGTTACATCTAGTAATTTCAAATGTAAAATGATGAGACCTAGCTGCCAATCTAGTAGTGCACTTAAATTTGTAAAGTCAACATACAAAGAAGAAAGCTCATCATGTTTTGGAAAATAGGACTATTCTGGTGTGTTATCAAGAGATTTGCCAATCACAAAAAATATCTGTGATTTAAAACTTAGTTTGAGAATTAATGCCACTAAAATTCCAATAATATCAAAATTCTTTGATATGTGCTACAATATTGGAGAATGTACATTTTAGAAGATTTTTGAAGGTATACATGGCCTTTATAGAGAAGTCACATAAAACTCATGTTCACAATCCTAACCAGAATTTAGAATAGAAAACCTATTTGACAGATGACCATTGTAGAGGAGTCAATGTGCCTTGTCTCTCATTGTAAATAATTTCTTAACAAGTGACTCAGATGAATTTGCAACATGCCAATGTAAGAGAGGAAATCAATTTATAAATCAAGAATGATCTCAACCACACTGATGACAAGGGAAAGTGAGAAATGGAACATTTTTCAAAAGTCATGCCCAAAAGGAAACATGCTTTTATGTTTCTTTGACACCAGAGGTCATTACCTGAAAAGGACAAGGCTTAATAGTGTGTTGTCCTTTTCAACTCAAGTTGGCAAGGAAGTAGTTGGAAAGGTTAACTATAAGCCACCTACACACAATTCATAAGAGAAAAGACATTCACTACCCAAGATCCATATGGTATTCTCAGCTGAGACCAGAATAAGAGCCTTTTCAAATCACTTCCCCTGCATCTTGAGTGATTCAAGATAATGCAAGCTTTATTGTTAGCTTATTGAAGTAAGGTTAAAATTTGGTCTCTGTCTGTTGTTTGATGTAGTTGCTAGGGAAAGAATAGATCTTGTGGCTGAGGTGAATGCTGGTATTTATTCTCTGATATTTATAATGCATCTCAAATTAATACAGTTTAAGACTTTTGTGCTTCAAGGGAAAGAGGTTCTAATGACGAAAATTGCTGACATTTCTTGTCTGCATTCCAAGCTAATGAAATGGAGTTGTATTCATTTACAATAACCAACTTTGGTCAGAGCAAAACTAGCAACAAAAGCCAGGCACATTTGAATAAAATAGGGCAATACAAAGCTCAAATCCTCTCTTTTAGTCTATCATAAATTGCTCTTGACAAATAAAAGAATTTATGGATTCTATAAAATTTCAACAAATTACAAAACAAAAAATAAGATTTAAAAGAATAATTTTTACTAGGAAAAAAAAAAAAAAAAATAGGGATCTTTTCTGTTAATTCATCCCAAAATAAAAGAAGAATTTATTCACACCAAATTTTCCCACAGCATGGCCCTTCCATTGCACTTCGGTTGGGATGACATTTGGGAACTCAGGTGCAGTAAGTGTGGGGGGTCAACATTCGCTTTAACCTTGATAAACAAGCCAAAAAAAGATGTTTTTCTTTCTTTTTTTTTAAATTGTAAAAATTCCTTGTAAGTACCTTGGATATGATCTGCACTTATGAAATGTGAATAACTCCCTGATTTTTGGTAATTTTTAATTCTGAAGGTTGGAGTTGTTGCTAGGCAAGTTCGGATTTAAAATTTATAATTTAAAAACGACTGCTAAAAATTTAATAAAAAAACAAACTTTGATTTAAAATTTATCATTTCTTGGGGTGAATTAATAAGTAACTTTACATTAAGTGAGGTGAATTAGCAGAAAGGATCCAAAAAGAGTTAATGAATTTGACAGTATTTCAAATTTGTTAAATTAAAAATGGTATGGCTGGTAATAAACTTACAAGAAAAAAGTCACAATTTTGGCTAAGAAAAAAGGCCACAATTACCATATATACCTATATATAAGCTGATTTCAGGCATAGTGCAATGCATGAATTTTAACCCCTTCCAGTAAAAAATTGACCTGTATATAGTGCAACTGGTCACTGAAAATGCATGATTTTTTAACTTCTAAAAAAAAAAAAAATTACCTCACCAACTTTTATGTGGAAAAAAACTGATCATAAAAATTCACACTATACTCAAGGATATACAACAATTTATGGTGGCCAGAAAAAAGTCACAGAAAATTTATTTAAGTACTATAAACAATTAAAGTAATAAAACTGAAAATATTTTAAATCAGTAATTAACTGGCAATATATGACTATATAGTGTTTATAGGTTTTATTCATATCAAGTCAGATCTTAAAGGGCACTTGGGAAACCTAGCTGTGCAATAGATATTGAATAGGTGACACTTTGCATAAACCTATGTTTGAATTAATATCATCTGTCAAATTAAGTAGTTTAATTAATCCTTATCAGTTCCAATTCTGATGAAAACCGAAATTGACATTAAAATTTTTATAAAGAATTTTTTCAAAAGGTTTTACTTGATTTAATATTTAAATTTAATTATAATTGATTTTTATTTATATTTTAAAACTGTATTTACATATTTGAATTTATTTATTATTTAATACGTAACTGATTTGTTTTATCTTCGCAAGGTCACATGACAGCCCATCGTTTGTTGTTATGAATCACTATTAAAATACGAACAAAACCCCATAAGATTCTAAATTACTCGACCAAATTCAATCATTCTTTGATTATAGGTTAATTCAGGACACAAACAAACCTAATCTGGGGTTATTTTGCAAATAAAAACTTTATTTAAGCACTTAATTCAGCATAAACTATCTTTGTATGCAGTATCCATTGTTTGTGTACATTTTTGGTGTAAACTTTAAGAAATGCCTTATAAGGCCATAGATTATTTTTCACTAAATCCAAGTATTGTTGAGAATTCGATAGTCAATCTTACTATTTTAAAACGAAGAATCTGTGCTAACATTGTCTTGTGACATTTTTTTTACCTCAATCCCAAAATTTGTTATTAATTCTTATTAATAAAAAAATAATTCCTTATAAGACCTGAGCACTTTTATGTTTGCTTACAATATTTTCCTGTTTGAATTTTTATGATGAGAAGTTATTATTTACATCTTTAACCAAGGATTGAACTCCGAATTATGGGTTCAATCCTTCAGCCAGGTAGTGTGTATTTGAACCAAGTAGTTAAAGGGTGAGCAATAACTGAGCAGTATTAAAAATAAAAAAAATTAGACAAGTTATGCCTAGATAGTTGAACAAGAACAGTCTATCACTGTAGATTAAATAAAGGGTTCAGTTCAGAATTCCTTATAGCTTACCCAGATCGACATACACCTAATGAAGGCCAGAGTGTACAATGGCTGAAACATTGTAATAACAACACCAAAGATGAGGACAATAGTCTGTATGTAAGTAGCATAAACAATATTTTTCTTCATATTTTGTCTATTGTTTGGAATGCACATTTCCTCTTCTGATGCTCTTTTGGATTTTTGTAACATTTTCCATCACGTCTCTTAAAAACCCTTCCAGATAGTTAAATTTTCATCAATGCTTGATTTTGACATCTTCAATTTGTAGCTTGCATCTTGGGCTGCCTGTTTTGCTGAAAACCATTCATTCTGTCTTCATACAATTCATGTTTAGCCCTTTTGTTTTTTCACTTTCCTTTAATATCCTGTCTAACAGTTCTTGCAGTTTTTTTTCTTCTGTCATCAACATGGCATCATCTTATATTGGTACCTCTTAAGAAAAATCTTTTATTTCACTGTTATAGTTAGTAAACATCTATGTAACATTAAATTTCCTAAGAAATTTACTGTAAAGAATTTAGTGGAAGAGACTAATAAACAAAAAACAATAAATGTCACTGAGGCTTTCTATGTCTGCACAAAAGAATTAATGCACATTCTTTTTTTTATAAAAGAAGTTGGCTATAGTAAGGATCATCAAGTCAATGTGAACGATCCTTTCCTTAGCTGCATAGTATGTGCTTTGCCAGGGCTACACACAGTTTTGAATTCAGAGTTTTCCTTCTCCTAGGTTGGATGCCACCCAGTGATATAGAACCCAGTCTGTCCTATTTACCTATAGCTGGAGGAGAGGTGTTGGATTCATATCTTTCTCAAGGGTATTAACATGTAAGTGAATGTAATGAACTCGCCTGAAATTCAAAGTTGGTCCTCTGATTCCTCAATCTGAGCTGCAATCCATTATTCTACCACGCTTCCTTTTTCTATAAGCATAGCACTTCTTGTTTTTTTAACTTGATCACAGAAATCTACTATATGGCTTTGACAATTGGATCTGAACACTGTTGGTGGTGAAAATTATATGTCTGCTTCAAGTATATAGAGTGACTTCCAGGTATAAACTGAACCCCAAAATATAACAACCCCTTTTAAGGAAAACTGAGGTCAATTTTGGAAAGATAAATTCAAATTGGCCATGAAGCTTTTTGGCTTTGTTACTTCAGGACAAAAAATGTATTCATTTGAATGTGTAATTTTAAAAAATTTTATTTGGGGAGGTGCTGCAGATTATTGTAACCTTCTGTACAAAGTGCATCAATGGGTTTGTAACCTGATGAGAAAAACAAATATTTATTTACATAATATAATCATCCTCCTTGTCAATGCACTTAATTCGGTGACAATATTAATATGAGATTAAACATAACACAATGAAAATTTCAGATCAAAATGCAGCCAATAACTCTCTGTCAGGTTACGGACTTATTGATCCACTCCTGTATATATACATATTTGTATGCAGGGTTATACACACACACGTGTAATCTTGTAGATACTTACTAAATAATAATATTGTTTCGTTACTTACCGTATTTCTACAATTTTGGCTGTGTATATCGCCCCAAACTCTAATTCTGGCTCCTGCTGCAAAAACAAAAAACAACAAATGTTAAAAGATAAATCAGTTTTTAATTAAATAAATATCACATTAACAGATTTTGAATTAGGCAATAAAAATAATCATCAATAAAGCTGCTGGGAGTTTTCAGTTTCTGGATTTTTACCAAGTGAGGCACCAATCGATTTTACCATAAAATATAGAGATTAGTGTCCTTGTGTTTAGCATTTTTATCATATTTTACAGTAGGACCTTGTTATCCAGGATAGATTCTCTGCAAATGGGTAAATATGCAGATAATAGTGAATCCTATATATTAACTATGTTAGGTTTTGCTAGAAGCCTATTAGATGTGATGAAAGTCTCCCCAATCCAGAAGAAATGTAAGACAAAAAGATTTCAATAACAAATGAACAAACATTTTTTATTTTAATTATAATAACTTTCCGAATAGGTTTTCATGGCATCTATTTCCTTTAATCATGTTTATTGAATATATCATATTACTATACAGATGTTAAACACATGCGAGCGTTATCACTTCCAAAATCTTCCTTCGCCTTTCTTTCTAGAAACACATATATACAGCTTCAACATACTCACAGATAAGGCTTTTTTCTTTTCTTTTTAATCATTTCATCCAAAGTAAGGTAACAATGCCACTAAGATGTGGGAGGTTACAAGAATTGAAAGAGAATGAGAAGACTTTAGTGAGGAGAAGTGAAGAAGACAATAAAGGAACAGGATTCTGGAAGAGAGAAGATAGTGATTGACATTGCATTTAAATCTTTGAAGATTATAGGTGACAGGAAATCAAGAAATCAAAAGGGAGTTCCACAGGCAAGAAGTGTGAGAAAAGAAACTGTTAAAATAGAACATATGGCTGCATCTACCTAGTTCAACAGTAAAACTGTGGGACCTAGTTGCCAATCTAGTAGCATGCTTAACATCAGGCAGTTGAGGCACTAAGGAGAAGAGTTCATCAGAACAATTTCCATGAAAATATTTATAGAACAGACAGAGAGAAGCCACAGGTTGGTGGGAAAGTCACTGAAAACAAGATGATAGGTCATGATTGATCACATTACTGACAATTATATGAATTTTGACAAGAATCTCAAAAAATCCAGTAAGAGAATTAGACCAGATATGGCAGCAGTATTCAAGGTATGGATGAATGGTAGATTTATAAATATGCAAAAGGGGTTCTCATGAGAAGAATTATGTGGCCTGATAGAGAAAACCAACTTGCTTAGCAGCAGATCTAGCAAATGATTCAATATAATCACTCCCCTTCAAATCGTGAGTCCAAGAAGGTGCAAAGTGTTGTTCGCTTGAAGTTTAGCATCAACCATGCTGGCAAGCAGAAATAGTCCTTTGTGATTAAATGAAAGCAGTTTATTAAAGGCTTGCTGGAAATTTTAAAAAAAGGTTAAAAATTTACACTGTCAGCTGCTGCTATACCATGAATGTGTGAACTGGGGACAGGCAAGCCAATTCTGTAGACAGGGGCAGGCAAGCAAAATTTGTAGGCAGGGGACAATCAAACTATTACAGGATGTAATATATGTGCTATTAAATGAAGGGACAAGCAGAATTATATGATAGTTTAATAAAAGGTTTGAACATTAAAGTTTTGTTAATTGGACCAATCAAAGGGGAATGAAAAGAAAGTAAAGTTCTCGCAATTTATGAGATTCATGTTGAAAAGTTCAAGGACTAACCAAGAATTCATTCCTCCAACAGATCTTTAGAAGTGTGTGTGTGTGTGTGTGTGTTTGAAAGAGGGTCTGCTCTAGTACTTGAATTTATTGCATATACCCTGGTACTATCAGGTGTCAGTGTTTTAATAAAACCAGAAGAAAGCAAAGAAAGTATCTAAAGATAATTTAACACTATATGGCTTAGTGGGAGAAGTTCGGACTGACGCAAATTCAGTCGGGTTTCGATCCTAGCTAGAGGCAACCGGACGTTTAGCCACACTGATGAGCTGTGAAACAGCGAAACAGTCTGTCTGTGGATGACATATATATATATATAGTTTTGTCTTCTGACTTCATCAGGGCAAGCAATGAAAGCAAAATGTTTTATAGCCATAGGAAGTTACTAATACCAATATCCAAAAAGAGGCTTACACAGGAGCATCTCATTTTTAAAAAATTTCAGATTTGATGTAAGTATAGCCAGAACTAATATTTCTGATTGTCATATATATATATATATATATATATATATATATATATATATATATATGCATAAAGGGTGATCCAATAACTTGAACCAATTTTAAACATGAATTAAGTTTAAGTGTCTAATGATTTTTTCCTTTTTCTTTCAGATTTAACAACTTTGGCAATTTCAACCATGGAAAGATTAACAATCAAACAATGTGTTAAAGTTATGGAAGCTTATTAAGAAAATGGATGTTCAAACAAAAATGCATTTTGTGCACTTTGCGATTTTTTTGGTCAACATAATCAACCAATTAAGAGTGCAATTGGAAAAGATGTAATGTTGTGGAGAGGTTCAATTCCTACGTGTGATGACCAATAGAGGTGTCTGGACTTTTGGCGACATTCTCGTGTACTGCAGCAATGTTTTCAGCTGAATGGTATAAACAAGCTTGCAATGGAGTTTTCACATCTGCCACCAACTGAGTTTGTTTGAATTTACACATAATTTTTCCAATTGCACTCTGGAAACTTTAACATGTTGTTTGATTAGCAATTTCAACCATGGAAAGATTAACGACGACTTAAATTGTTAAATCTGAAAGAAAAAAAATTATTAGATGCTTAAACTTAATTCACATTTAAAATCGGTCCAAGTTATTAGTTTATATATATATATATATATACACACACACACACACACACAGTGTGATGGGAAAATTGTCACCATTTTATATTTTTTATTTCATGCATGCACATTATTTTTTATTTTTTGACTGCACAATATAGTAGAGGCAGTTTGGCATTGCTCTTGAGAGAAAAAAGCACCATGACACAATTCACTCTGTGAGAAATTTGGAAATGCCATGTTGTACTGCTTGACATTCCTGCCAGAAGCTTCAATATGAACTTTTCAGAGGGTTTGGGTGTCAATTTGAGTACAGTGCAGAGGATTTGGAAAGAGTTGGATCATATATCCAGTCAACATCATGGTATTTGAATGGCGACATTATGTCATGGGGCCTCAGACTCAACATGGAGGTCTACATCAAGTGCCTTGAGGAGGTAGTGCTGCTCTGGGTCAAGAAGGTGGCTGCTGGCAACAGAACTCTGCACCATGCCACCCAAGCAGGAGAAACCAGTTATGGCTGTCAGAAAATTTCTGCAACTACATCACCTTTTACATCTGGCCACCTAACTCCCCAGATTGCAACCCCCTTGATTATTATGTGTGTGGCACAGTTGAGCAAGATACCAACAAGACAATACCAAAGACAAACTGAAGGCAAGGATTATAGCAACATTCATCAAATTAAACAAGGAAAAGATCCAGAAGAGTTTCAGGAGATTCTGAAGTCATTTGGAGGCCGTGGTTGAAGTCAATGGCAATTTTATTGTATAAATTTATTCCTTAGTATTTCAAAACATTTTTGTGTAATTTTGGTAAATAATTCTGTTAAAATGAGATGTCACCATTATTTTCATTTTTGCATAATTTAGATGACAATTTATCCATCACACCTTTTATATTAGAGAGAGAGTAAGGTCTTGCTCATTGTTTTTTGATGTATGTGGGTACAGCCAGACTACCCGGACATATGATTTGATTATAGTGATGAAGGCTTGTACAGAACAGACAATGCATTTTGGAAGAGCTGAATACAGACAACTGGTGCACGGAGTGTTCCACAAGCTCTGCAAATGAACTTCCCCAGATTTTTGAATTCAGACTTATCCTTCTCCTAGACTGGTGGCTACCCAGTCGGTCCTGCTATTTTACCCATAGCTGGTGGGAGAAGAGATGGCTCTATACCTTTGCTATTGTTATTCCCACATAAGTTAATATAACAAACTTGACTCACCGATTCTTCAATCCAAGCTAATAACCATTATTCCACTGTGTCTCAAAACACACACACATTATATTATATATACACATAGACTTATCTGGTTAGCTGACTTAAGAGTCTCACATCAAAAAGTTCATCAGGGTCAGATGTTTGATAAATCTATTAAACTTATTATCAAATCTTATATTTATGGTCTTTTCTGAATTACCTCTAGTTATTAATTGAGGGTTTTTTGGCAGAAGTTCAGCTAGCCTGAAAAGACACGTAAAACTCATAATTTTCATGCATTTTCTAAGTTGTATTATATATACATATATATATATATATATATATATAATGTATGTAGTGTCTGTCCAGAAAATATCCAGCCAAAGTTTTTAATATCTTGAAATTCTTGTTGTGCAGTATTGACGTAAATTGATAGCCAATCAGATAGCATCTTACTGTAGATATGAAGCAGTCAATGTCCAGTTGAAGTTACTTAATCAGCAGTGAGTTTGGATACTGTGTGTCTATCACAACCTCGATGATATCTTATATAAGACAAAACACTGAAGTCTGTCAAGTTGTCTACCATTGACATTTAGCTTCCCGTGACTTCTGGCTTTACTCAAGGTATAAATTACTATTGAAAAGAAGAGTTCTGAAAATTAATGATTAACTAGAATGTGACAAGGCAGCTACTGGCAATCCCCAAAGACTATTTTGTATAATAAAAGGCATGATCAGATATGCATGTGATATGTCCTAAGGGAAGGAAGATGACATTGCCATGGGTAGAATATGTTTTATTAATAATAAATGCCTTGGTAATATCTGACAGGCCTTATATATTTATATAGAAAGGATTTTTTTATCTGACATTACTTTTTATTACTATAAACTTGATTTTTAGTGGGTACACATGTTTGAGTTATTGGATTTTTGTTTTAATTTAGGTAATAATGTCAGAGGTAATAATGGCACCAGTAAAAATAACTACAAGTGGAAAAATAGGAAAAAATCTCCACCTGATAGGAGTTGATTTGATAATATGTTTTGTGCACATGTATCCCTGGATACAAATCTTCTCTTTTCATTTATTACTTAATATGACTCCCATGATGTCGTTGTGGTACACAAGCCACTGACATCAATGGTGTGTACTTGACGGTTCCTGGACAACTGAACTAGAAGTAAGGAAAACACAACAACTGTCCTCTGATTAGAAATTTAACTTTAAATACCTTAAAATTGAACAGTTACTGGTGTTTCATTTTAAGCTGTTTAAAGAGTCTGTTTTTCACTTTAAAAAAAAAAGAAAAAAAACGAAGACGGCAACTCAAACACATGTACTCACTAAAAATAACTATACAGTAATAATATATATATATATATATATATATATATATATACACACACACAGACACACGCAAATGTAAAAGAACAAAGAATAAAGTTTCAACATTCAAAACATTAATTTAAAACAGGGGTCAATACAAGAGTAGAGGAATAAATATTTATTATACACTGTTACTTTAGAACATGTAAGTAATTACTACAAAATTGTACACTTGTTTCAACATTTAAATAAAACGTCTCTTCAAGTAATTAACAATGATGGTTATTATTGTTAATTACCTGAGGAGACATTTTATCTAAACATCAAAACAAAAATGTACAATTTTGTAGTAATTACATGTTCTAATGTAACAGTGTATAATATATATATGTATATATATATATTACAAAGAGAGCATATACTTAAATATTTGTATCTATAAAAATAACATATAAACAGAAGATATATTAAACAATTGTCAGACTTAGTCCATTTCATAATATATATATATATATATATATATATATATACATATAATAAAAAAGCTCAAACATTAATATTCCATGGTTATAATTTATTACATTGGAATCGTAATCACAATCCAATTCATCAGACCTACAAATTCAAAAAGAAAAAAGAAATTTCCCACTCCCACACATACACTCTCACTAATATTTTGTTATATTTTCCGATTTCTTTTTGAATTTGTAGGTCTGATGAATTGGATTGTGATTATGATTCCAATGTAATAAATTATAACCATGGAATATTAGTGTTTAAGCCTTTTATATTATATTCTTACTCTGTCCTGGACATTGAGTTCTACCTGGATTTTATCCTCTTGGAAATTTGTAGGGGTAAACACAGGTTCATGCCTGCTGGAAATGCATTTTTACTGTGATTTCTTGAATGAGCAGGACAGGCCATAGAAGTAATACACACTCTTTAATAAAAACTAAAAATGTGGTGTCTACTTTAAATACTCAATATCCACGAAAATAACATATGAAGTAAGAAAAAAATGTCCATAAAGCTGAGTTATGCTTCACAAGAAGTTCAGAGTGATTTTAATGGAAAGCCAGAAAAATGTTCACTGTTATAGAACATATATGGAATACGAATTTTAGTTGTTTTATTTTTATTCCATCTCACGTTTATTCAAAGACTGACTGCTGTAGAAACCTTCTTTATTCGGTATTCTGATCAGTGAGAAGAGAAATGTCCTTTTTTTACTTATACTTAACCTTAAAAAGAGACAGTTGTAATTTCTAGGACACATGAGGAAAGAGAGCTTGGAAAATGTGACACTCAGCAAACATACAGAAGGTAAGGACAACAGAGGATAACAATGTAAAACAAGCCGATGTAAATGGATGGTAGAATCGGGTGTTAGAGAGATAACAAAAAGACAAAATTTATTAAGAGCTACAAAGGACAGAAAATTGTGGAGAGTCATGACTGCTAGCATCATGAAGGGATACGGCATATAGAAGAAAAGAAAAGAGAAGACAAGTGGGAAGAAAGGAGTGAATGCAGATGGCAGGACCAGCACCCACAATGTGATATGTGACTTTTCCATACAGCATCAGAGCCTGCAATTCCAGCTAAAGCATGCATGACAGCTCAACCACAGACTGGGCCAATGCCTGGTACGTATGCCATTGTTTTGTGAGACAAAAGGGTGCCAAAGAAAAATCAGAATAATATAAAGAGGAAATGTAAGTGACTCACTGTGGAACAGTGGTTGTCAGACCATTATTGCTGTACAGAGCTTGATCCTCACTGAGTGACCTGAAAACATGGCCTTGTGTTAGATGGCCAAATTAAGTGCCAGCATGTCAAGAAATACTGAGAGCTGAACAGATACAGGCTATTATACTTGGAATTTTTATGCCCAAGAAAATATTCATGTAGTCATATATGTGGATAAAGTAGGAAACCTTTTATTTGACACGTCTTTAGGTAGGTATCCTCAGGTTAGAATCTGACTACCTAAAAAAAGTGAAACATGTTTTTAATAAAACAGTTTCCCATTTGCCCATAGCTGGGACCCCAACAAGTGTTACCATCCTGGGTCAGGGTGGACCTGGGAACATCAGCAATTAGGTGGTTCCACGCTCCTGAAAGCTCCCTGATCAGAGGCCTTGCTGTTGGACATAGTTTATCGTTTTACCCAGGATGTAGATGTAGTTTATCATCATACCCAGGATGTATTAACATACATAGTCATATACATAGGCACATCAATAAATCTGTAGCTTAATGATCAAAAAAATAGATAAAATAAATGCTTTTTTTCATCATTAAGCTACATCAAATATTTATAACCATTTATGTCTACATTTGGACCAATGTCCACATCTTTGTTCTTATTATCACAACTGGCAGGACTTGTGTAAATCACATGGATTTACTGATAAATATTTTAATGATACACGCTGAACTTTTCAACCCATGAACATTTCCAGTGAGTAAGAATACTGAAATTGTCCTCGACAGATCATTATGTTAAGCAACATGATTTAAACCCTCAGTACAAACGACTGCCTTTATTTAAGATAATCACTCTCACACTTCCTCTCTGTGTTATATTCTCTATATGCCTCATTCTTTCTAAAAGAGACAGATTTTAATTTCAAAAGTTCACTTAGAGTTCAGGGTTGAAATTGTCCTTAACAGATTAGATTAAGAAACATGATTTAACCCCTCACTACAAAAGACTGCATTTATCTAAAATGACCCCTCATTCAATTCCTCTCTCTGTTGTGCCCCTTTGTCTCTCTGCGTCCTTCTCGCTTCTATTTCCTCTTGGGGGCTTACAGCCAAATCACAATGAAACATTAATTCCCTTACAATCACCAAAGTTAAGCAACATCAAGCCTGGTCAGTATCTAGATGGATGATTACTTCGGAATACTAAATGCTGTAAGCTTGGATGTGTGGATGGTGTAATGGATAATGGCTTGGAATTGTTAATCAGAGAGCCAAGTTGCAATTCCAGTTTGTTATATAATTTATGCGCACATAACCATGAGAAATGTATGAATCCACCTCTTCTCCCCAGCTATGGGTTAATTAGTAAGACTTCTATAACTAAATCATTACTATATCAAAAAAAAAAAATTCTTACGATCAAAAAATATTTTCTAGCTCTAAATAACCTGCAAAGTGTTGATTAGCAGTAGAAAACGATCAATGAATTTCTTCTCGTTTGCTCAACACAGTCAGGGTTTAATATGATTTTTGATTAGAAGAACAATTATTTTTATTATATTACAAAATGATTATAATTATTAAAGAAAGATATTAATTTCAAAAGGTCAGTTGCCGTTCAGGAGCCAAATAGTTCTCAACGGATCATTAGGTCAGGAAACATGATTTAACCCACCTCTTTATCTAAGTTGACCACCTTCACACATTAATTTAAATGTAAATAGTAAAAACACATTCCAGAAATTCGGTCAAATATTTGCATTTGAATAAATCATCCTTATTGTTAATGCACTTAAACATTTAACCATTAATCATATAGCTCAAATCTTATACAGTGAGAATTTCAGATCAAAATTCAGCTAATGTTTAAGGCTATGAAATTGTTAAAACCCGATATATTTTCTCTTTTATATATATATATATATATATATATATATATATATGTAAATAAACTCAATACAATTATGCATATACATACATACATACATACATACATACATACATACACAGAGATAGATATATCCACACATAACACAGCCTAATTCGCAGAATCCTATCAAGTTAGACCAGCCATTTTTTTTTATGGAAATGGGAAGCTTTCTTTGATGGTGTAATTTAAGATGCCAAGAGAAACTCAGCTTAAGAAGGTGACCATTCCAGATGAAGCATTTTAAAGAGATTTTGACCAAAAATACAAGACAAAATACTCCAGAAATCATTGCTTGGTACCTATCCAACTTTGCCTCTAAGCAGGAACATAGGTAAAAGATCTGACATCAAGTTAGTCAAAAAGCTCTGAATATTCTCATCTTTTTCTTTTTTCTGTCTACTTTCAAGAAAGTAATGTCGAACAATTTTGCTGGATATCTTTTAAAAAATTAGTCCTACCTATTTCCCATCAGCATAAAAAAGGCTGGACATAAACTTTAGTCTTTGTGCCAGTGCCAAATTCTTTCTCACGCATGAGAATTACTGTTTTTGTGCCAGAAAAACCATTCCTTAGAGATAAGAAATTTGGTCAGACTAAATAGAGAACTGCACCACCATTTATTGAGAATTTTCTTCTGTAATAATTTATTTTCATAATTATTGATTGGAAACTTGTTATTCCTTGAGGTAAAAGACAAAGTTGACTATCTTAAAGCCAATTAGCATTCTTTTATTGTCTTGAAATCAAAAGAAAATGATTAGCTGAATTTGTTTCTTATATTCTGGGAGGACAGAGTTTAGATGACCCACACTTCATCACTGCCAAACCAGCCATTTAAAATGGCACACCCATTAATTATTATCCTTGAAAATTACTCTATTTTCTAAAAATAGAGTTTGACTGTGGGAATAAAGAAAATATCATACACCATTGATAGGCAGTTAAGTAAAAATACATGTGTGTATATATATGTGTGTGTGTGTGTGTGTGTGTAGACAGATAGAGAGAATTTATGATATTATAAAAAGTATGCAGTATTTATTCACTGGGTACTGGAGAATTTAAATCTTGAAGCTGGTGTGCCTCTATAGCAGTATTTCTCAAGCAATAGCACACCTAGGAGCAAATGAAAATATCATATTTAGCAAAATTCTTAAATGGTATAGATTTAAATGTCATGAAATAAAATCATAGATTTTTAAAAAGTATACATAAATATTAACTGACTTTATTTTTTATTATTATAACTTTTTATTTTTTGTTTCTATTCAATGATTTGTGAAGCTTATTTAGTGTGAAACCTGTGCCTGGTGTTTTTTTGTGATTTCTTCAATATTTGGTCGAATGGGCGATAAGCAGAGCCTCATTTCTTCTTCAGTTCAGTGTAGTCTTTCTCATTTCTTATTTGTGACGTTATTTCGGGTTGAGAAGCCCAATTCACATAAATAAGAAGTAGAACATTGCAATAAAACTGATAAAGTCATTTTAGTTAATGTGGGATAATCCTTTTGTATTGAAATCTAAAATGTATCAATAGGTGCCGTCAAATTTTTATTTTGAGCTCTTGATCACTAGAAATGGTGGCCAATTCTTCTTCTTCACATAACTGAAGTGTAATATTAGAAAAGACTTTTGTAAAAATTTTGAATTAAACAAAGAATGTTGAATACAATTATATGAAAAAACAGTTAATAATCATTTATTCAAATAAAAGAAAATTTTAAAAAGTTAAATTAAAAAAACATTTAAAAAAAAAATGAATATTAAAGCAAAGTATTTCAAATAACATAATTGAAGAATAGTGGAAAGCATTATTTGAAGAAAAAGTTGAATACTTATTCATTTATTCAAATACGAACACTGTACCAATACTACTTCCACACACACACACACATATATGTATGCTGTGACAATATTTTTGTCACACTTAAGAGGATTGCATAGCATGGCAGTTGAGCATCACTGCTCAATAAAGCATAACCTCTTATTTCAATCATTATTAACAACTCTTAATTTAAAATAATGAACTAAAACAATTCCATAACAAAAATACAAGTCTCCTCGCTTTATTTTGAAGCTCAAAATAAGGTATTTAAAAAACAACGAACAAATATAGCATCCTAAAATCCTTGTGGTTAAAACTGTATTGGAATTATAGTGGAAACGAAATGCAGACTGAGCTGCCTACCACCACTGATAAAGGTACTCACAGCCATCAGTCAAAGAGACAAAGTCAAGTGTGCTGTCTGTAAAAAGAAAGTAAATGACAGCCCCACCAGAACAGAGCTGTTTTGAAACCCTGGGACATCTGGGTATAAAGAATTTAATGTAGGCTTTAAATTCAAAGCAACTTAGATGGTAAATATTAGGACTGGTCAAAAAGTTTTGCGATAAAAAAGAAAACTACAACACATATCAACTTGGCATTTATCTCCTTCAAGTAGTCCCCTTCTGAAGCTACACAATTTATCCAGGATTGTTTTCACTGATGGAAGCATTCCTGAAACTTCTTTATTGGGATAGCGAGCAGCTGCCTTGTCACTTTTTCTTGGATTTTTCAAGTGTGATTTGATTTTTAAAGAGGAAAAAGTTGTAAGGAGTGAGATCTAGGGAATATGGTAGTTGTTGAACCAAGGAAATGTTGTTCTTGACCAAAAACTACTGCCCAAGCCAAGGGCACTGATAAAACCTCTGTGGTGTGGTGGCATGACCACACTCTACATACTTTGCTTTCAAGCACTGCTATAAACAATGGAAGCAAACAAACATCATAACTGCGTGCATGTGTGACAGAGTCCAAGGTCATTTTTTGGCAAGCAGCTTCACTCTGCATACTTTAGTTCTGTTACTACAGAAATAATCCTGATACTATTTGAAGAGACCTTATATAAAGATAGTCAACTTTGTCTTTTACCTCAAGGAATAAAAAAGATTCTGATCAATAATAATAAGAAGAAATTATTACAGAAGCAAAAATGGTCATGCTGAATATGTTGTGCGGCTGTGTAATCTGACCAAATTTCTCATCTCCTAGGAATTATTTTTCTGGTACAAATTGGTTAATGTACACATAACTAGAAGAAGACTTTTCAAACACATCTTTCATGATTCTTAATTTTAACTACTTTATTCATCTCTTTTTGTTTCTTTTCAATACAAAGTCTTCAAGATGCTCCATTCTTTATTCTTCTATGTGCCATAGCCCTTCAGGATGTGGGTAATGATGGCTCTCCATAATCCCTTTTCTGCAAACCATTTACATAAGCTTTTATTTAAGGTAAGTTATTTGATGATTCCCACTGTCTCTTCCGTCTTCAATACATCCTGTGAGTGTTAAATTCTCCAAGCCCTTCTTCTTCAAAATGTGCTCTTGAAATTTCAACTCTTTATGACTTTAAGCACATGTCCTTTTTCTTTTCATTTTCCTTAAAATTTCCTTGTTACACATATGTTCAAGTAATGGTATTCTCAGCATGCTTCTGTAGGACTACATTTCTGTTGCTTCAAGTCTCTTCTTTATTGTCCTGCATTTACTACGACATAGGAGGATTGCTATTTCATAAGAGTTCAGCACTCTTTTCTTTGTTACCAATGAAGTTTTCTGGTTTCTTAATACTTTACAGAGTTTTTAGAAGGCATTTTTACTATTCCAATGATCCTCTAGATTTTGGCATCACATTTCTTGTACACTGTTAAAACTCTTCCTAGATATATAAATTTGTAGTGTCTCCAATTCATAGGTCGCATCTTGAGTTGTTCTTTTAAGTTTGACAACCATAAAAATTGTGATAAATGCAAAAAGATGAAGAAATGAATTAAAACAAAAGAATTTTCATTAGTATCTATGATTAATTTATCTTTTATTTCATTGTTGCACATTTTATGTCGTCTTTTCACCTTCTACAACCACTGAGCAAGCAAAATGGATTAGAAATAAAATCTTATCAGATATGACTATTTTGATTTTTTTATCTATGTTGCTTATTTAAACTAAAGTGTCTGTCTGTCTGCCATAAACTCCAAAATGATTGGATAGATTTCAACCAAACTTGACTTGCTGATAGGCTATGTAAAGTTGATCTACAGTGTGTCCAGTAAAAAAGTGGCAAATGTATTATCACTGTTTACCTTTCAGGAAAGAATGACTTTGAATAAAGCTACTGCCTCCTGGTTACCACATTTAAAACTTTGTATTGAACATTCAGACAAACATTTCAAATATTTTTGATGACTGTTCATTTTGTGCATGAATCATGATAGCTAAATAAATTTATTTCTGAAATTACCTCTTTTTTACTGGCGACCCTGTAGATCAAACCAGAAGGTGATGAAAGGTCAAAAATAAGGTGCAAGAAGCCATTTCTCATGGAAGTTAAATATTTATTCCTACATAAAAATATTTAATGGTAAGGCAGGTAAATCAATACTTGGTAGTAAATTAATGTGTGGTTACTTCCTTCAGTCATTTGAATAATCTGTACAAATAAAATGAACTGTTTGTCTTTTTATTAGTTTGTAAGCAATGCTGAGTATCTCTGTTAATGAAAAAAAAAACATCCTGATTATTGTGAAAAAAAATCTAAGACAAAAAATGTAAGATAAAATTAACTAAGCCTTAATAATGAAAAGATTTGATTGAAGAAATTCAAACAACTTAAAGAGCATTACTCCAAGATAGTAAACAAACAAGATGGTGAGAAATCAGTTAAGAAAGGATCTGTAATGTTGTCATTGTAGATAATACAAAACTAAATTCATCTTACATAACATCAAATTTTATTTACTTCCTGTCTTTGTCAAATATCAATGGCAAGAAGGTATATGGCCCTGGGGTCCTCTCCAAATGTGGACTATATTCTCATGTGAATCTAAGAGCCTGCCCTCTCTTTGGTGTTTTTATATATCACACAGTTCTTTCCCATGTATGCAGACAGCTGGGTTGATCACATATTCACATACAGGCACATCTACTAACATCAGGTGAAGTGCAGATCATTACTAATAGTTAAGAGGTCATCCTTCATGTCAACACTGCACCTGTCTTCTTTGATAGTCTAGTGCAGTTGTTCCTAAATGGTGCAGTGAACCTCATAGGTGTGTTGGAAGAGGATAGCAGGTGAGGCAGAATGATTGAAAGACAATCAAAGATTTAGAAACAGTTTCAAAAAATTCTTATACCAAAAATAAATATGATTTCAGAATTTAAAATATTATTATGGATTATTTATAATTGCATACACAAGTCCCAGTATAAATAGTTATAAATAATTACTGACCAATTTTATTATTGTGATATTTTTGTATTATATCAAGTATTAAGAATATAGTAACTCGGGTCTGCAAATTTGAGGAGAGAGTTATCAATGATAATGTCCTGACTTTGAATCCCCAATTATCTCCCTTTAAACCTCTCTCTGTTTTTTTTATATTTTTAAATGTACATTTTATCACATGAAATTTGGTGAAGCACAGGCAAATTTTAATTCCCAAAATGCAGCCCAGAGAAAAAAAGTTTGGGAATCACTGGTCTAGTGTGATATTGAGTGCAATGCAACACCTATTCTGAGATTTTTCTGGGGTAAGTCTGATGGTACAGATGTTGTTATATGATTAAATTTAATTGCACAAAGATTGCTGATCCCCATGATCAAGTTGGTAAAGCATTGTCCCTGCCAGTTTAGTTCCCAATGATACAGAATGCAATGACAACTCTCATCAGGGGCTATTCTTTTTATTACCATTCCATGAGACTTTCTTAATGATTACAGCAGATAAAATGGCCTGCGGGTTTCAATCAAAACTAACAAAAAGTTGATAGCCATGATTTAAAATACAAAATGTTTCATAATTAAACTCCATCTTAGTACCTTAAAACAATAATGAGACAATAATAGCCTAGTAAATTAAAGAACTGATTTGTGAATTTGGTGGCATAGTAATTGTGAGTTCAATCCCTGAGCAAGGTAGTACAGTGTGACTCAGTAGGAACAGGGTAAACAACAGTACTAAATAAGAAAAAGATGAGATATTCTTAAACACAGACATCAGAATGAGAACAATTTACTCCTGTAGATTTTTTTTTTTTTTTTTTTTTTTTAAGCATATCACCCCAAGCAAGGCTGAAACAGTTCAGTTCAAAATTCCCAGAATGTTACCTGGATCAAAAGACACCTGAAGTAGGTTGGAAAGTGCAGTGTTTGAAACGTGATAATAACAACAAAGATGAGGACATTTTTGTAAATAAAAAAATGTGTTATAATATTTCATTTGAGATTGGCAAAATGTTTTTATTAAGGAATCGGTTGACAATGTTTCTATATCAAGCATAGTTTGATATAGAAACATTAATATAAGAAAGATGCCAAATTATCACAAAGGCTTTGACCACAGCATCAGAGAAATCACTGTCCGCATAATATTTATCTCTTTCAACGATAAAACAAATGCACTTTAATATCCATTGTTTTAAATGGACATAGAATCAAAAAGAAAAGACAAGTTTTCTATGTGACAATCAAATCTTAAATTAATCTTTAATAATTAAACAAAAATATCGTAAAAAATTGTTTTTCTAAAATGCTTCAAAAGAAAACCCTTTCTTGTGTGATAGACACTAAAGTATTTTTCTCTTTTCTTGAAAGCCATCATTCGTTTATTCATTGTTTCTTGCCTGTAGAGACTAATTAATACCAATCGATACAAATCACATAGGAAAGAGTCTCTCCCTGTTCTCTCTCTTTTCAGCAAACCTGAGAGGAAGAGGGATAGCAAAAGAAAGAGAGAGAGAGAGAGAGAGAAAGAGGAATAGAAAGAAAGAGAAACATGTTGTGTTGCTAATAACAGAAACAATGAAATTGTCTTAACTCAATTACTTTATTGTTGAAAATTTGATAAAAATCTTTACTCAAGAAATAATTTTTCAAAGCCCCCTCCCCAATCTCAGTTAAAAAAAAGAAAAAAAAGACATTTGTGTGTGATTATATGGTCTGTGGCTGCATTTACACTTTACTGTCTCACAAAAAAGCCAATGCCTATTTGCTCAGGAAATTTCGCAGGGAAAAAATATAAATGTAATAATCAATGAAAAATAAAGTTAATTAAATCATAAAAGAAAAATAAATTACAAACACATAAGGAAAAATTAATGCATTAAAATAGAAAGGCAACAAATATTTTAATTTTATTGTTGTTAAAAAGGAATTGCCTCTAATTTAACTCATATATACACAAATATATATATATATATATATATATATATATATATACACACACACACACACATACATAGTGGGGGAAACAAATATTCATACACATACAAATTTTTAATTTATTGTATTTCCAACTAATGAATAAACATATTTTTCATATAATTAACTGTACACAGATACATAATAACTAAATATGCATAGAAAACAGGGGTTGTTGCCAGGCAGAAAGGAAAAATAACCCTTGCAACACAGATGCCTTTTACAGTTTCATTCAAATTGTGTATGCACGCATATTTTAATTCAATGACAGGCCTAAAAGTATTTCTTCAAAATTTAAAAAAAAAAATTCTATTTACTAGCAAATCATTTTCAAAATGCTTAATACAACCATATAATTATCTGATTTTCAATGTTTAAAAACTTAACGATCGTTTTTGTTGTCCCTTTATAATTCTATTGCTCAGCCTAGGATAAGCGTTGTCTAGAATGATTGAGAAGGGAATGTATTATTCTGATGTCTTATTTCAAACTTAGTCAAATTGTGTGTGCATGTGTATATATTAAAAGACACGAGCACAAGTAAATAACTCACACACAACACAAACATATCCATCAGATATGCACATACAAAGTCCTCAGAAGGTGTAGAGAAAGAGCTCCTCTTTTATAATATAAATTAAGACTTTTTTCTTCTTTTTTGCTATATATGGCCAACTGACTTCATGTACAGCACTCAAATTTGTTATGCATTCCCTTAGGCACTTTAATACAAGGAGGTGCGTTCTTAATAATTGGGGAGGGGGAATAAATAGGTGCCTTAAACGTTCCCCGACATAGTCATATATATACATTTTTATCAAAAGTGTCTTTTTCAGACATGGACAAATAAACACATAATGTTCAAAAACCAGCTACAGACATGTTTAAATGCCGATCTTGATTCTTTTTATGCTCTTCTGAGCTTGAAATGAGTCCAATTGTCAACTCGTATGTCTGGTAAAGGTGTTAGCCACCACTCGGGTACTTCAAAGTGCCCCAGTTTCTTAGTTACTATATTAAAAACAAATAAAAAATGTGTCTGAAAATGAAACATTTTACCAAAATAATTGGTGGGGAAAGGGTTATTTAAAGTGGGGGGGTTGGATAAACATCTAAAAGTTCAAAATAGTGTAAAATTAACTTCTGGGTGGCAGAAAAAAAATGCCCTTCCTATTAGACACCTACAAGTACTTATTGAGCCCATGGGAAGGTTTTAAAATAAAACAAAAATATTTGGTTCTGTGTAGCAAAGCTATGATTTACTTCTTTTTGGTCATTTCTAACTGGGCCCAACCATGGCCACCGATATATCGGTGGCCATGGCCCAACCCAGAAGGTTATAGGCAGCTCTTAAAAATATTTTTTTGAAAACCTGTCAGCATAATGTGCAAATCTGTCTGTGATGCATGTGCCTGGCACATCCTTAACAGACTGGGTGTCATGTTGAGTACATTGGGCTTTATATATTTGTACCCAAGCATCACTTTGTAAGCATGTTGTATTATCACTCAATAATAATAATAATAATAACACCACTACCACAAACAACAGGAATTATTATTATTGTCAATACTTCAACTAAAAATAAAGTTGTTGCTAATAATAATCTTTCAAAAAAATTGTCATGCCACTTAATGTTGTAACCTAGTGAAGGTTACTGAATAGAATAATCACATGAAGGTTGGTAATGAACAATAATACTTAGAATACAAACAACACATATAAGATTTGCCAGTGGCACATAGAAGTAGTAGTCAACTGCTAGAAGTGAGTCAAGTGAATTCCACAATGAATCTCCAACTGCAGACCAACATACAGTATTTACTACTGTAAATATGTGAATGAGTACATACCCATTTTGTTCGTAGGTATGCTACAACACTTAAGGATGTAGGCGATCAGAGATTCTCAGTTTCCTCTTTTCTTTAAAATTTGTGAATTGCCATAACTTATTGGGAAAGACAGTGGAATAGTTTCCCACTGTCTTGTGTATTGTTTGAAATATAGACTTTGTTTTCTCCTAGACTGATTTTCCTATCAAAGTTAAAGAGCACAGTCTACGCTGTGATATAACTCACACAACAAATGGAATTATGCTTTTCAAAAATGTCTGTGTGCAATGAGAATAAAATAGCCCCAGATGGAATTTCAACTCTGACTGCTAATTCCATTTACTGTGATAACTGTCACATCACTTTTTGACGTAATGCTCTTATACAATAAAAATAATAGTACTTATAAGTGTTTGAAGTAAGACTATACTTTCTCAATAAAACAAGAAAAAAAAGAAAAGTAATTTGACAGAATAATTTTATTCCAAAATATATTTTCTATTTTTCATGGCATTTCTTCATTAGTAACTTTCCAGAAAAAAAAAGGAAATCTGTTTCAGTATTTTAAAAATCTTTATGACAAAGCCACTGTACATGACCAGTCGATTTAAAAATGGTGTAAAAATAATCACAAAATGTTTCTTTGACAACAAAGATCATAAAGTTGAAATTTCTTGGTTATGTTTCATTTGTTTCATTTTGATAATCAGACACTAGAAGAACAAATCATTTGAAACTTAATCTGTATCTATAAATGGCATTCTGTCAGTGTATCTGTGTGTTTGTCACCTTGTTACCTCATTCTCAGCAAACCGTTCGTCCGATTGGTATGAAAATTCACACACAGATCAGAAATTTATGGCATTTGTACTTGACATCTTCGGAGTTTTTGATTGTTCCTCCGATTTTAAAAAAAAATTGATAGAACCGATAGGAGGTTGAATATTGATTTGAAAAAAATTAATCAGTTTTTCAGTGACAATTTTCACAAATTACAAGTGATATCCACCAAACTCACATTGAGCAATGTGCTTACTTATAGTTTTGAGGTGTTGTCCTTTGTTTTAAAAAATTTATATCAGTTATCGGTAAAAAATTGATAAAATCAATCACTTTGGGACATACGATTCAAATCCAATGTAGCTTATTTTTGGCTCTGTTTTTTACAAACTGCAAGGAATCTTCACCAAAATCATGTTGAGCATTAGTTTTATCAACAGTTATTAGTTGCTGACCTTTTTCTTAAATATCGGTATCAATTATCAGAAAAAATCGATAGCATCATGCCACTTTTGACTTGCGGTAGGAGAAATGATCAGACGAAGGAGCCTATCATATCAACTGGATGGCAGCGTAACAGGAGCAGAAGTGAGACCTTCGTCCCACAGTTGTGCACAGCAGGTTCAAATGCGAAGTATTACTGGCTAATCGGTTGTACCAATCAGCGAGCGTCCTAGGGTCTTGAACACCAGTCAGCAACCGCGTACTGCACTCAGCCAATGAGATACCGCTATGTGAAGCATGGTCACGCGTGTGTGAATAACAATCAGCTGTAGAGTCTGTAGTGTAGACGTCTCAGTTAAACATACGTTTGATTGGTGTATTCGCAAATTCCAATGAAGACATGATTGTATCGACTTCCATCAGGTATTAGTTGGTCACAAAGGAGCTCACAGGGCAAAAGTTTTTAATTATCACGACTAAGGCTGATAAAGTTAATCAAAATACTAAGCAAGTTGCGAAAAACATTGCCAAATTCAGATAAACTCAATTTGAATGGGAAGTCAAAAGGGGTATGATTTCATAGATTTTTATCCGATAATTGAAACTGATATTGAAAATGAAAGTCAACACCTCAATACTGTCGGTAAATATTATGCTCAACGGGAATTTTGCTGAAAATTCTTCACCATTTGCGATAAATATAGCCAAAAATCATCTGGTCATATTTTAATGATATTTTTAGACTCTCATTATCTGCATTGTTGATGAAAAGGAAATAAGGTCAATCATAAGAAAAATCAATGAATATTGACAACAATTCATTCCAATTTTGGACAATTGAACTCATTCTTTTTGTTTTCATCTGAAAGGTTCATGGAATGATAATGGCTCCTCTCAAATTTAAAGAATGTCTCTTCAACAAAAAGAATGGGTTTAAGAATTGGAAAAGCTTTTGAAATGTTAATGACTCCCTTAAAATTTTAAAAGTTTAGCAACAACTAATTTCCAAGTCTCCTACAAAATTTAGCAAAAAGAGGAAAGAAAAGAATGAAGATGAATGTTTCCTGATATTTCAAGATTAAGCATATTTATCATTTTACACATTACACAGACTAAGAGCTTTATTTTTGTTTGGTGTGATTTGGTTTATATTGTTTTATGACATATCAACAACTCAATGGGATATTTAATGCCAACAACACTTTTAGGATAGGTTCGTATGAACAGAATATGTATTCTTTGTAAGAAATCAGTTTATAGATCAGGTTTCATTCATGCATTTTTGTCAAGAGTCCAAAGTATTGCTGGTATTTTTACTATAAAAATTTATTTTCATGCTTTCATAATGTTTTGACACCAATAGTTTATCTATTTGCCCATAGCTGGGACCGTAACAGGTGCTCCCAGCTCAAGTTAGATGGTTCCACGCTCCTCAAAACCTGCCAATTTCCAGACATACTTTATCTTCTTATCCAGGATGACTTTATCTTTGTTGTTGCTAACCTAACAATTCACTGGATATATTCTTGGTTTTCCTCCGAGGCATGTCGCATCTGGTGGTCTTTCATAGACACTTTTTTATTCGTTATTCTACTCTGCTAAATCACCAGTTAAACATTAAAGTTTTTGTCATAATAAGAGATTCTTTGATAACAACAGATGAGGCTCTTCCAATTTTGTTTGCGTTCGTTATTAACACATCCAGACAAAATGAAAAAAGAAAACTTGATGGAATAATAAAGATGTTCAATGTAAATCGTAACAGACAGGAATTCTTTTTGGTATCTTTTGCAAATCTTAGGACTGACTAGAAACAGGTACAACAGAACACACTGATTAATGAGAGAGAAACAACATTCAAGAAATCATAATTTGAAATCACTGACATATGTCTACTTGTTATTTAGTAAATTGGAAAGCAACTTGAATAAATATCCGAGTCAAATTTATATCAATGCACGTTTTTAAAAGATTGTCAAGCTTGGCTATAAAGGCAACAGCATCTAGTTGCTATTTTCTAGGCAGGTAGTTATAGGAGAATAGTTTGCTTAAATGCTTATTCATCTATAACTTTCTCTTTCAATTATCATGTTTTTCTGTTGTTTTTTTCAATCAGTATCACCACATGTAAGGCAATAAAGCCACTAAGACACAAGGGGTTACAGGGTGTGGGAGAATTAGGAACAGAAACCTTATTAATGAGTAGGAAGAATAATAATGAGAACTGTAGATAGTGATTGACATTGCATTTAAATTTTTGCAGATTAAAGTTGGCTGGAAAGCATGGAGCTGGAAAGGAGTTCAACAAGCGAGAAGTATGAGAAAAGAATCTGCTAGCATAGAACAAATGGCTACATCTAGTCAGCTGAACTATAAATTAATGACATTTTGACATCAGTCTAGTACTGCGCATAAATTGAAAAAGTCTAGCAAAGAGATCATTTTTAGTAACAAATCATTTTGTCAAGAAATCTAAGAGCAAGACAGAGTGCTAGAAAATTGTTTATTTGTCTTTTTATGGTTTATCAACCCATTGCGGAATATCTAAAGCCAAAACATATTTTGGATTATAGGAGCTTGCTTACAGCACACAGAGTTCACAAGCAGTACCCCATCTAAGAATTGAGCTGAACACTGCTTAACTTCAGTAATCAAACAAGAACCCGTGTTTTCACCATGACTTGACTGTAAGCATCACAAGAAGTGGAATGCAGCCATTAGTGAGAAATGAATGCAAACAGCTTCATCCAAAAGGCAAATATGGCTGATTTATTCTATCTTCCTTACAGAAAACCCATGACCTGACAGAAAAAAATGGAGGCACCTTTGGTAACTGACAGCAAACAAGGGAAAACAAATGTTTATGTCTTCCGATGGGCATTTCCTGATGTTGAAGATTTTGATTTTAATGGATAAAAATTTGGAAAAGAAGATATACTTGAATATAAGCTGGCATCATTTCTATCTTATTTTAGAAAGCTAATCCATTGGTTGCTTCCTAACATATCCACATCTTTTTGCTTGTTTATGTAAAACCTTTGTTTTCTTTTATGCTAAGAATAATTTAAGGTCAGAAAAACAATTGAAATTCAAAACAGGTTTGAGAATCTGAGGTTTTAAAGCTGCACTTTGGGAAAAATCTGCCTTTTCTCCATGTATAAAATTATGTGAACTAAAACTACTTATCCGCTGTGGCGCCTTCAAACACTGGATAAAAGCATTGGTTCAGTGCATATAATAAACTGGGAGTCATGAGTTCAATTCCTGAGTCAGCCAAAAAAAAAGTCATATAATATGATTTAGTAAAAAAGGAAAATACATAAGGAAGAATCAACTGATAGACAACTCCTAATATGGACAGTTTACCCCTGGGGATTGAATAAAGGGTTCAAGTTTAAATTACCAAAAAGTTAAATATGAGAGAAGCTTGCAGGGTGCAAACATTGTGACTATAACATCCAAGATAAGAGCATTAGGATTAAGTATAACATCATTTTGGTTATTGAAAAAAATTATTATTTATTACATCAAGAAAAAAGAATTTCAAATCAAATAGTTTTGAGGAACATGCTGTTAATCCTGCAAGACGCAAAGTAAATTTTCGAAAAGAAGTAGAAAAATATAACAATTTTTGGTTCAGACAAATAGAATCTTTCAGAAAAGAATGGATGCAAAAGATTGAATGAAATCTTTCATTCAATTAAGCAGTCAGTAAGTTAATTGCTAAAATAAAATATTTAATTTACAAGTAAAACAAGATCAGAAAGGACAGAGTGTGTGATAAATATAATTGTGCATCATCAATATTCAATTTACAAACAAGTGATGACAAAGAAGTTTTTAATATTTCAGTGTTTGTTTACATCATCATCAACACATTATGAATAAGAATGTCTGTTTATATTAACATGAATAATAATAATCAGTCTGCCATTTGTTCAGGCTTAGAATATTGCTGCCACATATGATTCTTCTATTATCGAAAGCTCCTTGATTAAATCCAAAGAAGAATCCACAATATTATTGGCTCTGATCTGATGTCTCAGCTTCAGTCATCTTTTCACTGTAGTAAGGTAGCCTCCCTTTGCCTTTTCTATAAATACTTTCATGGTAATTATTCAGATGAGCTCTTTGCCATGGTACCTAGACTCTTTGAATTTAAGCACAGTACTGGCAACAAGGTCTTAACAATTTACAGTTGAGCTGACTAGTTTTAGCTATAAATTCTATGCTAACAGTTTCTTTTCTCACACTTATCCCTTGTGGAACTCCCTTCTGGCTCCATGCTTTCCAGGCAACTTTAATCTTCAAAAATTTAAAAGCAATGTCAATCACAATCTACTGTCCGCCTGATTACTTTTTTTGTTCTTCCTCCTTAGCAATGTTTGTTTCTAACTCGTCCACATTCAGTACACCCCCTGTCTTTCAGTCATATTACTACCCTGCTTAGAGTGAACTCAGTTTTAAAAAAATAAATAAAGGCAACTGAATCTGAATTTCCCTTTTATAACATCATATTTTGAGATCAGCTAGATGATGGCTACCAAAGCTATAATGAACGGGTAAAAGGTAGTGCTTCTGTTTTCATATCTTTCTTCTGACTCAGTCGCAGAGTAGTAGTACCATAGTACTTTGTTTTCATTAGTTCAAATATTGTTTGACTATATATATATATATATATATATATATATATATATATATGCAGAAATATAGTCTTAAAGTGTGCTATATTTATGGGGTAAAGTGCTCAATATCAGAGATAGAGCGCGTGTAAATATAAAAGTGGACATGGAAGTCAGCACTTAGAGGCGACAGTCTGTTTCATGCTAGTGCAATCGTCAGGCGACTAGTGCTGTTATTTTTCTCGGCCGAGAAAAATAACAGCACTAGTCGCCTGACGATTGCACTAGCATGAAACAGACTGTCGCCTCTAAGTGCTGACTTCCATGTCCACTTTTATATATATATATATATACACACACACACATACATACATACATACATACATATATATATATATATATATATGAAGAAATATAGTCTTAAAGTGTGCTATATTTATGGGATAAAGTGCTCAATATCAGAGATAGAGCGTGTGTAAATATAAAAGTGAACATAGAAGTCAACACTTAGAGGCAACAGTCTGTTTCATGCTAGATGCAATCATCATGGCCCGATGATTGCATCTAGCATGAAACAGACTGTTGCCTCTAAGTGTTGACTTCTATGTTCACTTTTATATTTATATATATATATAAATATAAAAGTGAACATATATATATATATATATATAAATATAAAACTGAACATATATAGATATATATATATATATATATAAATATAAAAGTGAACATATATATATATATATATATATATATATATATATATATATATATATATATATATATATATATATATATATACATACACATATATATACATGCATATACAGGGTGAATTTTACATTTATTTACCAAATTAAATAATGTTTCCGTATTTGAAATTATATTATTAGGAAATTTTATTGGTCTAATTATGGAAGATGATATGCAAATTTCTTCTGATTGCTATTTCACAACTGTACATTTTTTCCAATTGTAATGTAACTTTTGGGACACCCTGTATTTATCAAAATTTCATCACTTTCCAAATTAAAACCTTATTATTGTAAATTTTCATGCTTGCATAAAATTTTGGCATACAGTTTATGTGTGTGTGTGTGTGTGTATCACTCTCTGTGTGAAGGCTGAACTGGAAAGAATAAAGTTCAATTTAAAATTCCCAACTGATTCAAATTGAAAATATGTCATCATAACTAGATATGAATACTCCATGAAAAATGAGTGATTTAAAACAAAAATATCTTGACAATATTAAGTATTATATTTTTACTTTTTCACTCCAGTTGTAATAGTTAGATATTTTTAAAGGACTTTCTGTAGCACAATCCAGATGATTTCTGCTATACCATATATCTTTTTCTCTTGACTGATCCACTCCCTGAGTTATACTCTTCTAGAACTGGGTTGAATCCCTTCTTTGGCATTAGAACCATTTCAATTCTTCTTGGCATAGATTCAACAGAGTTCTGGAAGCACTCTTTTGAAATTTGGATCTATGCTGTTATTATAGCACCCTGCAATTCTTCCAGATTGGTTAGCTGCATATCCAGGATTCGAAGCTCTCTTGTCACCACATCCCAAACAGAGTCTATGGAATTGAGATCCAGTGACTGTTTTCCATCAACCAATCTGCTACTGTTTTTTTTATTTCCAACTTTGTATGCTGTCTTGTTGGAAGTGGACACCAGAGGATTAGCATACTATAGTCATAAATTAAGGCATATGGTCAGCAACAATACCTTGGTAGGTTCCAGCATTTAAAGAATTTTTATTGGTACCAAAGGTCACAATATCTGCCAAAAAAATATTCCCTATAGCATTAGACTACCACTGGCAAACAGATCTGTTGATACAAGGCAGAATGTATTCATACATATGCTATTTATATCAAAAACTGGCCCTGCTATTCATCAGTTCAAATCAAGACTCATCTGACCAGGCAATGTTATTTTAATCTTCCATGGTTCAATTTTTGTGATCCAGAGCAAATTGTAGCCTCAATTTCTTGTTCTCATCTGACAAGGTGTGAACTTCTGCTGCTGTAGCTCATCTGCTTCAAGGTTTGACATATTGTGTGTTCCAAGATATTTTGCATACTTCTATAGTAAAGAGTGGTTATTTGAGATACTCTTGCCTCTCTATCAGCCTAAACAAGGCTACCTATACTCCTTTGACTTCTTTCATTAACAAGAGATTTCTGTCCACATTGTTTTTCTTTTTCTAACCATTCTCTGTAAACACAAGATATGATTTTCTGACCATTCTCCATAAACACTAGAGGATTGTGCATGAAAATCCTGGCAGATCAGCATTTTTTAAATACTCAGACTTGGCCATCTGGTACTAATAACAATGCTGAGTACAAAGTGACTTACATGACCTTTCTTTTTGACAAGTAAAATTCACTAGGTCTCTATGACTTTGTATTAATTTGATGCCACATGATTGGTTGATTAGAAATTTACATCTTTATAATTTTGTTCCTGTGTACTTCTCAAATGTCCAGTGAATGGATATATGTGCACACACACACACACACACACACACACACACACACACACACACACACACACACACACACACATTATAAATTAACTGGTTTAAAATTCGCTATACATAAAATAACATGTTTCAAAACCAAAGCTAAAAAATTCAAATTTAATTATATAATTAAATTAAAAGCATTAGTTATGTTTCATCTTCAAGCGAATTTTGGAATAACTTATTTTAAAATTTACTGAGTTTTTAATGCACATACAATTCATAAGTTTTTGTTTCCAGGGATACAGAAAAATCCAATCATTCAGACAGGGGCGGTAGTGTGTTCATTTTTATTAACTATTATTGTTATCAATTATGAATTACATTCAAGAAAGAGGTTAAGTCTAGGTAGGGTAGGGGTACATTTTTCAACAAATTTTGACATCCGTTTAACGCATGTCGTCTGTTTTTTTTTTATCAACGACAAAAAGTTTTTTGGCATATAATTTCAATCTCCAGGCTCCCTGGGTTTGGCAGAAAAATCAATGAAACATAAGGTGGGTACAACTTTTTGCAAATACCCGGGCAAAGTTACATGCAAATAAAATTTTTACTGGATGGGCTGATGTATTTTCATGCAAAACATAGCTCATGTTACAAGGTTTATTTTGAAGTGCTTGATAGTTTTCCTGTGACACTGGCTTCATACAAAAAATTGCAAAACCTGAAAAAATTAGTTTTTTCATATTTTTAAAAATAAAAACTTGAATAACTTACTCCATTTTTATCCAATTTTCTTCAAACATGGGTTTTGCAAAAACAGGGATAAAAAAATTTGCCATCATGCAAGAAATAAGATAGTGTAGTTTTTGTTCTACTTGCTTCCCTTGCATATAATGAAAAACCACAAAAACTGTTAAAAAAGCCCAGTTTTTCAGTTATAACTCCCTGATTTTTCATCTGATACTTTTCAAATTTGCCATTTAAATTACATATGACACACAAATTGTCTTGCATAAATGTTTGGTTTAGATTATTTCAGTTAAATGAATGAAATCTGCAACAAACTAAATTGCTTTATCCCTGTTTTTGTTTCATTATTTGATTTGTGAACAATGGCATACTATACAAAGTTAATAGAGCAATAGGAAATTTACTGAATATCTAAAACATTGAAACAATTTAGCCCTGAGCAATGATCACACAAGAAGATTTTATTCATGAAATTCCTTTATTAAGAACAATCAAACACTTGCAAAGGATATACCATAAAAAAGATAGGGTGGAGGTGGAGTAGCTTAGTAATACCAACAGATGATGCATGCAAGTGGGGACAGAGGCAGACAAGCGGGTATGGGTATACAGGGTGTGTGGTTATACAATTGCAATGCCAGGTACCTCAGCTAGTGTGTGTGTGTGCATATATATATATATATTTATATATATATATCTGTGATGGCTGAATTGGAGAGAAAAGTAATTCTGTTTAAAACATCCAATTGATTGAAATAAAAATTTCATCATAAGTCGATATGAATACTTCATGAAAAATAAGTGACTTAAGTTATATAAAATAATTTTGATAATATTAAACATTTGTGAAATATTTCATTTAATTCTAGCTGTAAGAATTAAATATTTTTATATTTTGTTGAGCAATCAAGATGATACACACACACATGCTTACTATATGCCTCTCTTCTTATTCAGTTGTGTGTGTGTATATATATATATATAGATAGATAGACAGATAGTATATATATATGTATATATATAGTTGTATGTGCGTGTATAGACAGACACAGATTGACATATCAGGTTATCTGAACAAACAAGTGAGAACAGAGATGTATTTTGTTCAGATTATTGTTTGTTCTCTTAACTGATTAGATCATAAAAAAGGAAGCCATATTAAAAATACAAAAAAGCATGTTTTTTGAAGGCTTTGCTTTCATTTAATCAATAAAAACACAGGATATTGCTTAAAAATTCATGTTATTTTATTTCACAAATAAAATTACATTATCTGCCTTTTAAATAATGAAAATATGGAGCCATAATTTCAAGGAATCACAGTGTAATCATAAAAAATTTTGCGAGTGTTAATGAAAGTACTACAGATTTTGACATGCTTTTAAATACTTCATTTTATTTTTTGTATTCAAATAATTCCACCACTGTTTAAAGTGGCCAAATGTCATCAAGCCAACCAATGCTTTCACTTCACTGCTCCAATAAAATCCATCACGTGTAACAGATTTGTACTCAGGACAAAGTCATCTTTTATAAAATAACCTTATAGTGTTCTGTATTCATAGTAACTATTGTTGTCATCTGCCATTTCACATTATTACAAATAAATTGAGCAGCACCAAAAAATTTATAGAATTATTTAAATAAGCCAAAATAATGTTTACTTAGATTTTCTTAAAAATTATTTTAAAAAGTGACAACAAAGTAAATTTGCTGTATTATTATTAATAATACAAACATTATTTTAAATTATTTCTTGTAAAAAAAAAACATGACAGAATTGTTTAAATATGCTGAATTTTAATTTCTTTTCTATTGGATTTAATAGATAAAAGATGCAAAGAAAGTAAGTACCGTTTTTGTATTTAAAACAGCTGAAAGAAATCGTTTGCATACATTTTTCTGAGTCTATTTACGTTGTTCAGACTATTGTACTCATCTTAGTGGTCATATTCACATTTTGGCCGTTATGCACTCCGGCCTTTTCAGGTGATTGGAATTTTTAAACCAAATCATTGAGGAGGACAACAATCCAAACAATGTAAATAGTGTAAATAGTTACAATACCTCATCTCAGAAATATAGACAGATTTTTCTGGGTTGTATAACATTTTACAAATAAAGTTTTTTCAGTATTTAAATTCTTTAGTTTAGCTGAAAAAAGCAGCAGCAGCTGTTCTAATGCAAAATTGACGTCTGATGAACTCCAGTAACCTTGGAAGTCAGCACTGCCTTTCCAATAAAACCTTTCACCCAATTTCCAACCCAAAATATAATTGTTTGGCTGCATATACAAATCATAAAGATAAAAGAGTAATTTTAATCACCTTAAGTGACCTTGGAAACTGAATTTGACTTTATTCATCCAACCATTTGTGAGGTTGCAAAATATTTTTGTATTTCATAGCAAACTTCATATTACATTTCTGAGAAATGACATACTGTGTTCTTTCTTGACTTTGATGTCTTTCAAGTTTTCATGCCCCAAATTAAGTTAATAGGTTGTGTTCATCAAACATGATCATGGCAATGACACACAAAAACACAAGATTCCAGTATTAGATGCACAATGTACTGGCATCTTGAAAATGGCTAACAGTTTAAGTGAAAGTGCTCAGAACCAACAGACTTTACAGACAATTTTTATATTAATTCTAGAAAATCTGCCACTTGTACATTTACAAGAAAAACAATAAAAAACTTATGTACCTTGTGTGTGTATGTATATATATATATATATATATATATATATATATATATATATGTGTGGGAAAACGATAAATAAATTTTTATCTATCAAGAACAATTTTAGGGAAATCTATGACAAAGTGGAAAAATGTTTTTGTGTGATGAAGTTCTAAAAGATGAAATGTGTTACGCAAAAAGATTTTCCACTTTGTCATAGATTTCCCTGAATTATATATATATATATATATATATATATATATATATATATATATATATATATATATATATATGACAGTAGAAGAAACTTCTAAGAGTACTTGTCTCTCAGAAGCAGAACCTTATGACCTTTGGAGAAATGTCAGAAGATACGAGAAGAAGGATTGTCATCGTCGAATAATACTTAACTGTCACATCTAATGAAACATGTTTATGAAGAAATCTGTAATTAAAGTTAAACATTAATCTTGAAGAAGCTTATTTTATATAACAAAAAAGTTAATCAAAAATTTACCTTCCTTGCCTAATATTCTCAAAATTTTGTTTTGGTCTTATTGTCCTCTCAAGAAGATCTTTGACTTTGAGGAAATTTTGATTATTTAATTATTTCTCGTGGATTCTGACAATTAAGGAAGATTCCAAATAAATATCTTACAGATTAGAGGTTACTTTTACTTCAAGTACAATACAACCAGATTTAAACATTTTTCTCAAACCAATGCAGAAAAACATTGCATATGATAATTTATTCTACACATGTTTATAATGATTGATATGAACAGACTAAAATATATGCATAACCACATATATCATTATTTCTTTATGTAAATATAGATGTATAAGTAAATTTACTTTATTGATTTTAAACTGAGAAAGAACAATTAAATTGTTTAGAAGCGTTCTATTTGTAGATCAAAGATCGTTTGTTTATGATTTACTTTTCTCTTTACTAAAAATATTGATTTGCTCTTTTTAGATGTAGATCTTTATCTATTGGCAGATTTCAAAATGTTTCTCCTCCTTTTTCTTTTTCTCCTAATTCATTTTCTTCTCCTTCAGTGTGACTTGATTATCAGACATTACACTCACTTTTTATTTATTCATAATCCATCATTTGTTAATCCAGTCATCTCTCTTTTAAAGAGGAAATGAAATCAAACTTCATCATTAATCTTTGATAAAATTATATTAGCTCCAGTGTTTTACTTCAGCATATTATGCTACTGAAGTTCTAAAATATTTTTATAAATTATATTGAAGTATTATTCAAGTAGAATACAAAGTAAAATGGTTGAGTAGCTAAAGGAATTATTTAATGTAGAATTGTTGAAGACAAAAAAAGAATTCATTTTTAGACGAGACTAAGTCAATTAAAAAAAAAACTTTTATTTTTAATATTTTGAAGAAAAAATAAACAAAAAAAAGAATTAACATAAAATTAAATGAAAAAAGTGATCTTTAGCCTGTTGACCCCATTAATATAGTCTACCTGGGCCTGGGGACCACAAACACTAGTATTGATATTATTTATTATTATTATTATTATAACTATTTTTATTAATATTTTTACTATCTTTCAGTCAGTCGATTATGTGCCATGCATGATATACACTTAGGTAATCATGTATCTTTCGATACATGACTGACGAGGCAGATTTTTTCCCCGCAGTAGGTTGCCATTTCTTTCTGCAGGGGACCAGTTGCAATTCAAGGCTTTAGAACCTGATCTGTCCTGCTATTTACCCATAGCTGGGGGGAGAAGAAGAGGATTCATACCTTTCCCAAGGGTATTAGCATGTAAGTGAATGTAATGGATTTTGACTGGAGTTCAAACTCAGCTCTCCGATTCCTCAATTCGAGCCACTATCCATTAATCCACTGTGCCACCTACTACATAATTATTTTTACTGTTATTATTAGACTGTAATGTGTTTGACATTTATGCTAATTTATTATTTTCATTACTATTACTACTATTTTTACTATATAACCATTGTTATTAGTCTTTATCTTCTTTCTTTCTTTTTATGTGCCATGTCCTTTTAGGATGTAGGTGATCATGGCTCTCTCCACCTTCCTCTATCCCTTGCAGCTCTCAACAAGTTCCTTACCTCTGCTTCCACTCCCAGACCACATTCTGTCACCCACTTGTTTAAGTCCGACAGGTATGTCACACACTGTTTTCCCTTGCCTCCCTTTCCCTCTATTCGACCCGTGAGTATCAGATTGTCCAGGCCCTCATTATGTGTCCCAGGAACTTCAGCTGCCTCTTCCTGATATTAAGTATAAGCCTCCTCCTTGTTTGCATCCTCTCTAAGACCTCATTGTTGCTCACATGCTCGGTCCATGATAACCTAGTACTTTCGAGCATCATTGTTCATCTTCAGGGTCAAAATTTTTTTAGTCAAAATTTTTTAAAAACATTTGCCAATTGTCTTGTAGCGGAATCATGTTGCTACATTTTTTTACAAACTAAACAAACGTTAAAATCCTTTTAATTTCAAAAGACGCGATGATGTTATCATGTGCATGGCGAAGATTTTTAATCATGTGACGGTGTGAAAATGAAGATGAACAATGATGTTCGAAAGTACTAGGTTATCGTACGGACAATATTTATTTCGATATCATTTTCAAATAAAAAGTCTCATTAGAAAATAGAAAATTCAAAAGAAAATATGCAGGACGATGTTGTCATTAACATTCAACACAACATGTTTAAAAGAAAAGTTGCTGCCAAATTACACACACACACACACACATACATACATACATACATACATACATACATACATACATATATATATATATATATATATATATATGAACACTTGCTTGTGCATTTACCTATATTTATTCATTTGATTATGTATATATATATATATATATATATAAACATAGAAGTCAACACTTAGAGGCGACAGTCTGTTTTGTGGCCTGACGATTGCATCTAGCATGAAACAGACTGTTGCCTCTAAGTGTTGACTTCTATGTTCACTTTTATATTTACACACGCTCTATCTCTGATATTGAGCACTTTATCCCATAAATATAGCACATCTTAAGTCTATATTTCTTCATATATATATATATATATGTATATTTTATTTGCAAATATATTATACTTTATTTATTTGCAAAGAATTATAATATAAATGCAATAAATAAATGGCTTTAACTCAAGCTTAAAGGCTGTTGAATGTGGCCTTTAAACATATTCATAATTAAGTAAAACAATCTCTTGAAGAACATCTGAATTCATTTTGCGACAAACAATTTCACATTTTTCTTTTTATCAAAGCTGATAAAAAAAGAGATGTATAGCTGAATATGAGTAGAAATGCTAAAAAAAGAAATCCGAAAAAGTTAAGCTTTCTTTCATTTACATTAATTAACCATAATGTCAGTGTTCAGTAGAGGAAGACAGATGCATGACACGTGAAGAATTAGGATTGTCTGGTTGAAGCAAAATAAAAAAAAAACTTTGAATTAATATTTGTCAGTGTCAGTGCAAACCCCCATCAAAAAGGCATACATAGAAAGAAAACGTTGCACACCATTCCAACTGGTACAAAGTCAGAATAATGGTGAATGAAACATGAAAGGTGAAGGAAGTTATACATATGCGATTCTGAAAAGAAAAAAAAACACAACAAGTAGAGAAAGTGTGGAGACTAGTATCATATGAGAACCAATGCTCAGGGGAGAGAGGGAATAAAAATTAATGTTTTCTTTATTTCGAAATAGTTAAAAAACATGACTGTTTAGTTATCTTACATGCTAAAAATAAATTTTGTATATGTACTGGCCATTACAATACATTCTGTTTCTGTTTTCTTTTTTTCCCTTTTTACAATTTACTCAACTTCCCAATGGTATCAATCCTAGGCTCTAACATTCAAATCTGTAAACAGGGTGCAGCATAAGTACATGCCACATAATGTTATGACATTAGTGGCAATGATGTCTTCATTTAGCTACGGTATTATCATTATGTGGGAGATATTTCTGATATATGTATTTTAGGGGAAAGAAATATGATAAAGTGTAAAAAGTTTTTGTGTGATGTGTTTCATCTATGTGACGTGCTTCATAAAGAAATGAGGCACACAAAAACCTTTCCATTTTGTCATACTTATTTCCCCTAAAATTGTTCTTGATATATAAAAATTTTACATACTGTTATTCTATATATATATATATATATATATGATATAATTTTCTTAATAACTCTCTGGTGTACAGTGACTGACCACTACTAAAAGTTTCATGCATTTTCACACAATCACGACAACTGTTTTTTTCGAGAAAGTGAGCCCTATTATATCCTCTCGGCTAGCTCAAAATGTTACAATGAGGGGTAGCTAATGTGTACATAATGTGCACACATCATCTAGACTCACCATGGGGTGAGGGAATAAATCCATATGACCAAGATGGAAATGTCAAGAATCACCATTACTTGGGGAAAAATAAATAAACAAACAAACAGCAACAAAAAAATCAAAAGCATGCCCAGAAAGTGCTTGAGAGCATGGAAAAAATAGGGCCTCAACAAAGAAGCATGATGCTAAAAGAAAAATACTGCTTGACTATATATATATATATATATATATATATTGTGTATTTAGGCAGCAATCCTTATTTCATGCACATTTCATTGAATACGACAGACAAGGTGCTTTTATTTAGTTTTTTATACAATCTCATGCAATCTAATAATTTTTTCTTTTCAGAGGATAAATTATATAAAAACTATCCAAATGTTCTTTTTATCCGAGGCTTTTAAGCTGAGTAAAAATCTTTGAAAATGTATACTTGTGTATAATACAGCCCCTCTGTTTTGCTTTTAATTTTTGTTCAAAATTTCTCATATTCAGCATAAGAAAATATAGTTAGCTGCATATTTAGCTTATAAATTTAGGTTTTACGCAAGTAGCAAAATCCCGAGGACACAACATCAGCAGTTAATCAAATTTGCAATATCTTCAATCTGTATTTTATGTCTTACAACTCTCAACAAATGAAAAGGTTCATTCCACATGTTTTGTTTAATGGCTGAGCAATGAACTGCTTCCCACTTGCCAAAATATTCACCAAAATAGATAACAATAGCCTAGTAGATCAAAGCGGTAGTTCATGAATTGTATATAAACTGTGCGGTCAATCTCTGGGCCTGGCAGTCAGTGGAAATGAGGAGGATAGTAAATGAGTCGTACTAAATAAGAACAAGAAATATGTTTCCTAAACATGAATGGCGAAAGATGACAATCTACTGCCATTGAATAAGTAAATAAAAGGTTCAGTTTGAAATTCCCTGAAGGTTATCCAGAATGACAGACACCTGAAGAAGGCTGGAGGGCACACTGGCTGAAATGACATGATAATAACAACAAAGATGAGGACATTAGGAGAAATGTAAATAATGGTAACTCTTTATTCCAGAAATTCGAAACAGATAAAAAAAAAAATAGTCAAACAATATTTGTACTAATGAAAACATTTCATGTCAGAATCTAAAAACAACTTAGTTTTATGGTCTTACTACTCTGAGACTGAGTCAAGAGAAAAATATGATGACAGAAGCACTACAGGTGAGCATCTTTCGCCTGATCATAATAGCTTTGATAGCCATTATTTATGAAAGTTGACCTCAAAATATGATGTTATAAAAGGGAAATTCAGATTCAGTTATTATTTATTTATTTTTTTAATCAAGTTCACCCCATACAAAGCAGTAAAACCACTTAGTCACAAGGGGTTACTGGGTGTGGAAGAATTAGAAGACAAAAACATTGCTAAGGAGCAAAAACAAAAGAAGAAGAATCAGGAGAACAACAGAAAGCAACTGACATTTGTATTTAAATTTCTGCAGTTTAAAGTTTGCTGGATTGGTTTGGTTTGGTTTGTTTTACAGCATATCAACCTCAATGGGTTATTTAATGCCAACAAAATTTTTATTGCTGGTAATTTTTTTTTTTTATTATTAAATGTATTACTGATAAAAAAATTTTTGTGCAAAAATCTATTTCTGGTAATATTTCTTCTTCAAAAATATATCGCTTGTAATATTTTTTTCCCCAAAAATGTATTGCTGGTAATAATTTTTTTCTTCAAAAACTTATTGCTGGTAATAACTTTTTCACAAAGTATTTCTGGTATAAAAAACGTATTTTTAGACTTTCATAGTGTTTTTACCCTAGTTTAGGGGGTTAACTATTTGCCCATAGCTGGGACCCTAACAGGTGCTACCACCCCAGGTCAGGACAGACCTGGGAACACCAGCAATTAAGACGTGGTTCCACGCTCCTCAAAACTTCCTGATCAGAGGCCTTGCTGTTGGACGTAGTTTATCGTCTTACCCAGGACAGTAAAGTTGGCTGTAAAGCATGGAGCTGGAAGAATGTTCCACAAGTGAAAAGTGTGAGAAAAGAAACTCTTAGCATAAAAACTGTAAGTAAATTAGTAAGACCTTGTTGCCAATCTAGTACTGTGCTTAAATTCAAAGAGTCTAGTTACCATAGCAAAGAGCTCATCTGAACAATTACCATGAAAGTATTTATAGAAAAGGCAAAGGGAGGCTACCTTACTACAGTGAAAAGATGACTGAAGCTGAGACATCAGATCAGAGCCAATAATATTGTGGATTCTTTGGATTTAATCAAGGAGCTTTCGATAATAGAAGAATCATATGTGGCAGCAATATTCTAAGCCTGAACAAATGGCAGACTGATTATTATTATTCATGTTAATATAAACAGACATTCTTATTCATAATGTGTTGATGATGATGATGTAAACAAACACTGAAATATTAAAAACTTCTTTGTCATCACTTGTTTGTAAATTGAATATTGATGATGCACAATTATATTTATCACACACTCTGTCCTTTCTGATCTTGTTTTACTTGTAAATTAAATATTTTATTTTAGCAATTAACTTACTGACTGCTTAATTGAATGAAAGATTTCATTCAATCTTTTGCATCCATTCTTTTCTGAAAGATTCTATTTGTCTGAACCAAAATTGGTCACTTGCTTTTTTGCTAAACTAATTTTCAATGATTTACCTTGCATCTTGCTGAATTAAGAAAATGTTGAAAAAGAGTTATTTGGAACTAAATTTTTTTATCTAACCCAAAATTATCATCAGAATGGCGGATCTCATTTTTCTTAAAATCTGACCTTATTGCAAATATAACAAGTCTCTAATTTGTAAGACGAATGGTACTTTTGGGACAATGCTTAAAACTGGAGTGGCAATACTTTAATGCTTTCATTAGGCAATTTTTTTTTTCAACACACAATTTTATCTGAAGGGATTATCAGTAGTCAGGAGTAATGGCAAGCATTACTAACTGAATAACTATTGAACTATTGCATGTGTTATGTCAATGATGTATTAATAATGTACTTGGAATGCATTGAAAGTCAGGAAATAGATTGTCAGTAGTTAAAAAGTAATGCAAGAATTAAGGATAGGTCTTATATATATGTATATATTACAGGTAATTGATCTATTGGTATATAATCTGGGTGGATCCTAGTAATATTAGTTATTAAAACTGATCCACAGAGAGCTTGATGTATTTATTATAACAGATCATATATATATTTTTTACAGAAAAAAAAAAAAAAATTACCTCAACATAGTAGATAGTCTATTTCAAGCTATTCTGTTCTGATGATAGCCGTGTACAGAACAGCTTGAAATAGACTATCTTCTATGTTGAGGTAATTTTGATTTTTTTTGCTGTAATATATATTATATAAATATGAGTTGAAGATCAAATGTAGATCTGATATGGGTAGGTATCTGATAAGATGATGAAATGAAATAAAGAACACATAGGAAACAAATCTCAATCTAACGTTTCACCTTTATTAAGTCTTCCTCAGAGATCGAGAATAGAAATGAAAAAGCAAAGTGACTGAGTACTGCAATGTTATGATTTATGGTCGTTCTCATTGGTCAGACACACATCACGTGTATAAATGCAATAGATAATATATAAATATGTGTGAGAAGATTCTACCAGAAATACCATAGCTGGGGGAGTTTGTGAAGCAGCTCACTTTGTCACATGTTGTCAAAGGCCTTGTGATGGATTTATTATCAAGTGCTTCATGGATTGTATGCATAATGACAGTTAAGATATCAGCAGTGGACCTAGAGGAGTAAAATCGATACTGTTTATTGGTCAGGAGTTTATTACTGTTGAGGTGAGTGACAACCTTATTATTGACAATAACCTCAAAAAGTTTGTTGGTGACATTGAGGAAGCTGAGGGGTGATATTGTGAGAGGGATGAGCACTGAATTGCATTCTTATAAACAGAGCACTTTCCAAAGGCCTGGGAAACATTTCTCTCTGAGGCAGTGGTTAAACAATTCTGCCAATGCTTCACTGGTGGGAAGTGCCTGAAAATCATAAGATGGGTTGGCCCAGGCTTTTTGGATGAAATTGTGTATATGAAACTGTTTAAAAGTCATTGATAATTGTGCTGGCACAAACTCAGAAGTCATCATGACTGAGGGCTTGAAAGTACTGACCTGCTCTAATACTGATCACAACAGTTTATGTGCTCTTTCACAGAAACTGTAACTAACATCTACTCAGCATAGTTGCCATATAAACCACAGACTGGCTTTACAGGTGTTGAAAAAAAAAAACAGAAATGTGACTGAGCAGTCATCTTTTATAAGAATTAGCTTGCCACTCTAGTAGAGAGGTATACATGTAAATGAACATCTGGCCATTACAGATATATGTATATATATATATTACAAAGAGTAAATACGTGAACAGCACAATGCTTTCTAAACACATCTGGGAGATTAAAAGCAAAGAACAAATCAAACCAAAATATCATGGAAAATAAGAGAAAATCAACATCAGCCTACAACAATAAATACAAAAACTGTAAATTCTGCCTGGAGGAAAAACATAGCTGTAATTACTTTCCCAGACCAAAACAAACTACTAAATAAATGATCAGAAATCATCTGAAAATGCAGACACAAAAACAAATTTTTACTACATCACTTAAAAATCGAAAACATAAAACAAACAAGAATAAATTAAAATAACTATGCAAAATCAAGTAAAATAATTTCAGTAAAATAAATAACTAAATAATAAACAAATTAACAAATTACGAATGCACAAGAACGACACAAGAAAATGTAGTAATAATAACCAACAATAATATAATCAATAATAAAGAAAGAAGTTAACTAACAACACTATAAATAGCCAAAAAATTGCATTCGGATCCACAATTATTCCCACTCAGTAGAATAATTCAAAACTGTTACTGTCCACAAAAATAACCTTTAGAATAATACAACAGGCTACCCACAATGCATCACCGACCTGTATATACAGTCATGCAAAAACACACAATGGACTTGGCATGACAATTGTGTTCAGCATGAAACAGACTGTTGCCTCTGGGTGTTGTCTTCAATGTCAACTATTATATTTACATACACTCTATCCCTGATATTGAGCACTTTAACCTATAAATATAGAATACCTTAAAACTATATTTTATCATATATATATATATATATATATATACACACACACACACACACACACACATACATACACACACACACACAAGGTAAGCAATTATGTAATTCCAATTGAATGCAGGTTATTGTTGATTTTTGGAATACAGGGTTCATTCAGTATGCTGAAGAAAGAGCCATATATAGTCTAAATGTTGTTTTTTGGGATCTTATTAAAAACATGACATGCATACACATAACTAAAACTTTCATTCTGATAGGACCGATCCTCAGACACTTAAAGTTAAGTCAGTGTCATTATTTTGCTCGCATTTGTACCTGTGAGCGATGCCTGCTTCAGCCTAATTTTCATGTGAGGGCAGATGGTGGTAGTTGCCAATCACTAGGTATGGCAAAAAATTGAACTGACTTAATTTTAAGCATCTGATATTCAGTTCTATCACCATGAAACCTTTAGTTGCACATATGTTTCTCATGTTTTCAATAAAATCCCATAAAGTGATACGTCTTTAAAAGATCGGGCTTGCATATGTTATCACACATGAGAAAATCATTTACAGCAGCCCTTGAGCCACTCAAACCTTTTAGATGAGGTTTGTACATTTGGCAGTTTTTATTTAAGACTTCAGTTTTGACATTCACAATGCACTATGCCTTGCAAATCAAAATGCTACATATGGGATAAAAATAAAAGAAAATTATTTTCAATTCATTAATCATAAAAAGTATTAAAAAATGATTAAAAAAGGCCAAGGTCTTTGGCTTTATAAATGCTATACAAATTAATTAAAAAGAAAATTTAAAACTGAAATTAACAAGTCAGGGGTAATCACATCAAACAATGGTTCTGATGAAGAATGATTTAATTACCCTCCAGATAATCAATAAAAAATCTCCTCACAGGTTCATCCTGTTGTCTAAGAAATTGCTCTTTACACAGGCAGGAAAAAAAATTACCAGAAATTTAAGTTGATTAAAGTATTAAACATTTGCTAAAAGCAATTATGAGATTCTTCCTTTCATTTCAATCACAAAATAGTGATAAAATTTTCGATTTTTATTTATTTGCTTCCAGTAAAATTATCTACAATAAACAGTTGTGGCTGTATTTCTTTTACAGATATTATTTCCGTACAAACTCAACAAAAAAAAATAATTTTTTTTATTGCTAATGGAATTAATGCATACATGACTTATTCAATGTCTACTGACAACTAAGAAAATATTATAAAGAGAACAAAATTCATAACATTAGTTGAATGTAAAAACCCCCAGCACCCTTTGTTTTGAAAACTATAAATAGATACACAATAGAACTATATATATATATATATATGTGTGTGTGTGTGTATAGGGTGTGATAAGTAAATTTTATATTTTTAATTTTGCATATACCCATTGTTTGTTTTTGATTTTGTTGTATAAGAAGAGTCAGTTGGGCACCATCTGTGAGAAAAAGAGCACTATGCTGCAATTCAATTGATGTCAGTTTTATTTCCATTTTGGCGTAATTTAGATGACAATTTATCCATCGCACCCTCTCTGTGTGTGTACACACACACACACACACACACACACACACACACACACACACACACACACACACACACACACATGGTATAAAAGCAAAATTGTCAATTTGTTAAATTAAGCCCTGAACTATTGTATCTTAGAAATGATTAAAGACATTTGACTGGAATTCTGTTTTATAACACTACTGGATTCTACTTTGAGCAATAAGAATGTATAATTACTCTCCAAGCTTAACAGAAGAATCGTCATAAAATCGATCATGAATGAAAATGACATGTTCATAATTAATCATAGCTAAGGATCCGAAGCTCATGTGAGATTGAAATTAAATTCAGATATATATATTATTCCAGGATTATTTTCCAACTTATTCAAGATGATCTTCACCTTTTCTAACCTTCTAACTTTCTGTCCTGGAGTAACAAGATATCTCACACATTTCAAGTATGATTTCCTTTTCAAGTCTTTTTTCACTACTCTTTTTATTGTCATAGCTGAAACTCCTCTCTCATATGCCAAACATCTTATGGATTGAGTTGGATCTTCTCTAATTAATCTATTTAGCTCTAAAGTGAAATGATGAATCCTCTTCCTGTCGTAACCTTCTGATCCAATTTTCCTCTCTACTGTTCCCTGTTTTATAAACTTATTCAAAGTTCTTTTTTGTGGGGTGAGCAATTATGCTGTAACACGATTTGGACATTTTACTCTTATACCTGGTGTGTGTATATATATATATATATATATATATATATATATATATATATATTGACTCTTAAGTCAAAAGACAATGGTAATACCATCAAAGGACCAGCAGAAATACTTCAATGATGGGAAGATCTATTTGATAAACCTTCTGTCGATTACAGCATTATAGAGAGCCTGCCACAATATGAGATTGTACACCATATGGAACATCAATATACTCTTCATGAAGTCAGACAGGCAATCAAACAAATTACCTCTGGTAAAGCACCTGGTCTAGGCAGCATTCTGGTCAAATTACTGAAGGTTGGAAGTCAGAAAAGTACACGATGGTGCACGGGAATCAAGAGGCACAATGATGTGAAATGGAAAAGCATAAAGCAGGGTGATAGCCCTGTTCCCATGCTTTTTGCTATCTTTTTTGCTACTCTACTTGCGCATACTTTCCAAGATTGTGATGAAGGCATCTATTTGCAATTCAGAACCACTAGAGGGGCTTTCAATCTGAGAAGGTTCAATGCCTGGGTGAACATTTTCCAACTTTGATTAGAAAGCTACTCTAACTCTACAAAGACGACACTGACTTATAGCTCATACAGAAGCTGGCATGCAACCTGTTATGGACCATTTCTCATCCTCATGTGCAGCATTTGGTCTAACAATAAACTTCACAAAAACCAAGGTAATGTTTACTCCTGCCCTCCAGAGAGCCATATATCGAACCCAACATATTTGTTCATGGAATGATATTAGGGATAGTTAAAAAGTTTGTTTACCTTGGCTGCACAATTACAAAAGATGGCTCACTGGATGCCAAAATATATCTACATATCCAGAAGGCCTCTGCTGCCTTCGGAAAGCTGGAAAGGAGAGTATGGGCAGGCTCATGACATTACCAACTATACCAATGTATGTGTGCATACTTGAGGGTTTCCAGCAGAAATGCCTGAGATGCATATTGAATGTGAAATGGAAAAGCAGAACTCCTGATACTGATGTCCTAGCCAAATCCAATTGCCAAAGCATAGAGACTCTTGTAACATCTTCCCAAATGCGATGGATAGGACACATAATTTGACTGAAGGATAGTAGACTCCCAAAACAATGGTTTTATGGTGTGCTGAGTATCAGAAAGTGTCCTCAGTACAAACCAAGGAAAAGATACAAGGACTGTATCAAGAACAACTTAAAAAAGCTGGCATTTGACTTCAACAACTGGGAAGAGATGACCCTAGGTAGAACTGGATGGAGAGGTCAAATGAGAGACGGGTGTCAGCTCTTTGAAGAGTGTCATCTGGAACACAAGCGGTTGAAGTGGCAACTCTGAATGAGTGATAACCATGGACTTGACGAGGGTATCAAGGGCTGGACAGCGTATACTTCTTTCAAAGGCTGGCTGAGTGAATCACTTGAAGTCACGTAAAGAAAAAATCATACTTGACATTCCCCAGACACAGAGTGTCACAGCCTGCACGCTGTGTGACAAGGTATGCACAACCAGCTCTGGGCTGAAAAAGCACACGATGGTGCATGGGAATCAAGAGGCACAACGATGTGAATCCATCAAACTTGTGTCAAGCACATTGTTCATATGCCACTTGTGTAACAAGTCATGCAAGTCTGCAGCCAGCCAGGCAAGTCACATTCAGGGTGAAAATACGAGGTGGGGAGCAAACATGATTAGGCGGCTATCATCTGTGAAGATGCGGTGGATCATCATCATATGTGTGTGTGTGTGTATTGAGAGATAGAGAAAGATAAATAGAGAGAAACAAACATAATTATCAGAAGGAAGATCCCCTCCATTGCATCAATACTAGAAAGAGCAATAATACTAGATTTGAGAAACCCATTTTCCTGAAAAATTGTTTTACGAGAAAGATTTGATAAATTTCTACCAACAGTAGCCCTGGCTGTTTGGTCAGTGAATACTGAATGTTTCCATAAAAGGAAATAATTAATATTACCATACACACACATACATACATACACACATACATACATACATACATACATACATATATATATATATATTTCATTGAATAATATAGACATATTGTGTCTACTTACTTTCATACTGATCCTTTCCAGTTGTCTAATTAGTTTCTTGATGTTAAGATGAAATTCATCAAGGAAAGTGTCATAGTTTTTGTTTTTTTTTAATTCAAGTACTTTTGACCTTCATCTTCATCTTCAAATCTGCATTCTGCTGTGATAGTGCAGTATTTACATTAGTCGGACTATTGTCCTCATCTTTGTCGCCATATTTGTCACAACGTTTCGGCCGTTGTACGCTCCGGCCTTCTTCAGGTGGTTGGAATTTCGAACCGAACCCTTTATTTCGATCACTGGGGTAGACTGTTCTAGTTCCACGAGCCATGTTTAATGGATGTCAGTTATCAGTTATCTCCTGGTAATTTTCCCTGTACCATGTGTCCTCAAGGACACATGGTACAGTGGATAAAGGCGTTGGTTAGATCCAGTGACAGACCCAAAGAGTGTGAGTTCAATACCCGGTTCAGGCAGTGGAGAACTTTCAGAGGGAAAATTACCAGGAGATAACTGATAACTGACATCCATCAAACATGGCTCGTGGAACTAGAACAGTCTACCCCAGTGATCGAAATAAAGGGTTCGGTTCGAAATTCCAACCACCTGAAGAAGGCCGGAGCGTACAACGGCCGAAACATTGTGACAAATATGGCGACAAAGATGAAGACAATAGTCCGACTAATGTAAATACTGTACATAATACCTCATCTCAGAAATATAGACAGACTGCTGTGATAGTGATTTTTAAAAACAGGCATGAATGCGCTTTGTTATAGTTATTTTAGAATTTTTAAATAAATAAATTCTAAAATAACTATAACAGAGTTTGTTTTTAAAAATCACTTTCACAATGGAATGCAGATTTTATCGCTGTTACAATAATCTTTGTAATTTACTCCTGAAAATATTCTTAGAGAAGGTCAAAATTACTTGGGTTAAAAACACTATGATTCCTTACTTGATGAATTTTATTTTAACATCAAGAAAGTGATTAGAGAACTGGAAAGGATCAGTATAAAAATAGACTTATGCCTATATCATTCATTGAGATATGCTGCCTATATATATATATATATATATATATATATATATATATATATATATATATATAAGGTAAAATAAATTACATGGGTGTATAATCCAAGTGGGTCATAGTAATATAAAAATATGAAAATTGATCCACAAAAATATATATTAGGGTAAAGATACACGGATTTATCAAAAAGTCTGTAACCTAATGATAAAAAAAATTTTCTAAAAACATTTGGCAATCACCTTCCTTGTTAATGCACTTAACACTTCTTCATTAATCATAGCACTCAAGGCTATTAACATATTGATTCACACACAAACACACGTGTGTGTGTGTGTGTGTGTGTGTGAATAAAAAGTGACAAGAGAAAAAATTTTCTCAGTGAAGGCATGTGTTTCATCCTCTGAGGAACTTTATCAAAACAATGGATGAAACGATTCGGCTAAGAATAATTTTTCCACCTGTTGATACTTTTCTTTCATTTTATTCCTCTACAGATACACTCTATCTGAAAATTATATATATATATATATATATATATATTGGAGAACATGTTTTCCTTCTTAAGGAGACTCATAGCCTTAATACATAGGTTAAAATAAAAATGGGCTGTCAATTTCAAACACAAGTAACACTTGAAATAATAAAAATTCCCAATTAAAATTAAACCCATTAATTATATATATATATATATGTGTGTGTGTGTGTGTGTGTGTGTGTTATAAATTTGGGTAAATGATCCCAACAGAGTTGTACATTAATGAAAACTGGAAAAAGCATTCATGAAAGTAAAATGTTACGAAAAAATATCTGATAATGCATTTCGGCCATTTTGGGTTTCATCAGATCGAAGACAAAAAAGTTATTTGCCTGTGTATGTGTATGTGTTTTTATTAAAATAATGAGATCATATATTTTTCCCAAGCTGTGTGTGTGTGTGTGTGTGTGTGTGTGTGTGTGTGTGTGTGTGTGCGTGCGTGCGTGCGTGTTCACTATACTAGATTAACACAATATAAATTGTAAATTTTCCTTTCATAGATAAACTTAAAGCATAAGGCAATGTAAACAAAGCAAAAAAATGTTTAATTTTTTAGATCTTTTGATGCAAAAGATTTTGCAATGAGTCAAGTGTAGTTTTGTTCTCTCTTTTCTTGTGCAGCATTTAATCTTGTGACATTAACTGTTCACTCCCTGACCAAGAATAGGAAATTTCAATCCAATCAAAATGTTACAACTCCCCTTCCTCCCACCCTCTCTTACTTCCTTCACCTCCCACTGTTCCATTTTTCGTGTTTTCTTCTTTAATGTCTTCTGTAATTCAACTCCAATGCTTCCTGTTACTTTTAAAGTCTTTTTTCTTTACTTTTTCTTTTTATACATCAACAGAGAAGATCAATTTTTGGTAACAGGTAAGAACTTTCAACCTCACCTACTGCCTGACTTGGGTTCGACATACTGAAGGTTTTCAAATATTTAAAATCTAGAGAGTACTTTCCATAAAAAACAAAGAGTTCTATCACAGAGATGGTTTCTAAGTTAATCATATGGACAATTAGTACAGTGAGTTTGATTATCACCAGGTGTCTCTCATTTTATTTAGCAAGAAGTATCGACATGATTAGATGTCAAGAGGCTCTTGACAAAGAGTAATGGTTAACAAGCTAATCTTCCAACTCATCTTTTTTTCTTGCTTTCCATATCTTTTAGGATGTTATTCAATTTATATTACTTCAAAAAATGCAATTTCATATCAATATATCTGATTGATGGATATTTATTTTTTGTTTGATCGGACTGACCAAGATTTCAAGGATAGAAACAGATTTTTTTTCATATCTTAAAACAGCTCTTGGTTAACGTTAAAAGCTCTCGATCACTGAAAGATTCCTTTACTGTCACTTCTAAAGAACTGTCAAAAAATATGGAGAGAAAGACTTACTTCAGCAAAAATCTGTATCCTATCACATTTCAAAAGAGAACCTTTGGCCAAAATATTCCAAAAAGTTAAAAATTTGATGGTAAAATTCTGTAAAACTTTATTAAAGTAAATACGTAAAATAAATTTTTTTTTTTATATATAAGGTCCATCTATCTCTCTCTCCCTCACACACACGTGTGTTTGTGTGTAGATTTAATAGGCTGGTTAATAAAATTTGAGGAATAAAAAGCCAGTAAAATGATAACAATATTGGCAATAGGATTGATGATATTTATCATATATTAGCCTTTTGACTAATTTGAAGCATAAAGAGAAAGATTTTCAAGTCAGAATTTTCAGACACACTTGTGTCCTTTTTCAATGAGACAAGGAACAAAGAAGAGGGAATCACTCTTCCAAGGATCAATGTTTATTAAATAGTTGGTTGAAGTGTGCAAATATATATATATATATATATATATATATATATATATATATATATATATATATATATACATACATACACACACACGCACAAAATTAGAAGCTATGGTCTTGTCATTGGTGCACCAAATTCAAATTCCAATATCTTGATTGGAATTAGGTATATCACTTTCAAGGTGATGATTTTGGAAAAGGCATGGGTCTAGCTCATTCTCTTTGCCATCTTGATCATGGACTGGTCCCTTACAAATGATATTATACAGTGAAAAAAGTATATGTGCAAACCACATCCACATAATTAACTTCTGTTTATTGAATGTCACATCCCTCCAGTTTCAATCTTGCTGACAAAACATGACTTCCTTCGAGAATTTTTTTCTGTTCTGTTTTATTTAAGAGGGGTATGCTGAAAAGTTCTTGGATAAATAAAGAAACCCTTCCAACAAAAGAAAGAAAATGTCAAGAAATCAATCATTTGGGAATATTCTGGAAAGCAGGTTAAGACATGAACTTTTCAGCACCTTCCCATATTATTTATATTCTAGCTGTTACTGCCTTACTCATTCTTTCTTCCACTGATGTTTCCTAAATTCAGCTTTGTCTGTCTTGAGCACCCAGTGAGGATTGAAATCTCTATTGTGGTAATTGTCTACAAGACTGGCTTTGTTAATCACTGCTTTATGGTAAGATATCCAAATAAAAGTGTTTACTAAATTTATCTACACACCATCTTTGCTTCTGTTTCACCTGTTATGTCCTCTGGCATTCACCTTCAGGTGTATGCCAATCCAGGTAACCTACAAGGAATTCCAAACTGAACCCTTTATTTAATTTATTGAGGGTAGAGTCCAAATACACACTGCCTGGCCCAGGGATTGAACTCTCAATTACTTAGCTAAGTTTTGTATGACACAAGGCCACAGAAATAAAGCATCCATTAGAAATCGTTTGCAAAATGAGTTTGATAGCAATAGTATTGCAATTGGTGCAATCCAAAATTATGTCTCGGTCTTTGAGACTCAGTGCTGGGTATCTCACAATGGTTTGGTTTGGTTTAGTTTAACAGGATATCAAGCCACTTGGGTCATTTAATGCTGCAATGGTTGCAGGACTTTAGGGTGATGGTTTAATCTCTAATACATTTGGTCCTCACTTAATATTATTCCAATATAACATTGATCAGAAAAAAACATAGACAATAGAATGAGAACATTCTACCCTTATAGATTAAATAAAGGGTTCAGTTTAAAATTCCTTGAACGTTAAGACAAATCTGAAGAAGGCTGGAGGGTATAACAACCAAAATGAAGACATTTGTTCAAATTTTGGAAGGAATGAAAACAGCTTATCTTAGAATTTTTCTTTTTTTTTTTTGCAGTAAGGTTCACCCTATACAAGGCCTGGGGACCACTCAAAATAGAGGTCTACATTAAAGTATGGTTTATACAGATAGGAGAAGAAGATAATGATTCTCTAGACTTGAACAGGTTAAGATTGTAGTGATCAGGGAAATGTCTGTGGTCTGTGGGAAGAAGCTGTTTGAGTGAAAGTTAGTTCTCGCTGATGGAATATGGAGGGAATGTGGGTTTTGCTAATATGTAAGTGGCATGGTGGGTCCTAGCCATAAAAATCAAACCATGTAGTTCATCCAAGAAGTTTCCATGGAAGTAGTAATAGAGAGTGAGAAGCTAGCCAAATCCCTCCTGTAAAAGAGAAGTTGGAGGGAGAAAAATAATTAAAAATAAAACTTTATAAATTCTATAATCAGAATCCATCTTGTACATTTATAAATCTATCATATCTGCTCTGGTGCTCCTGCTATATATCTTGACAAAATTCAAAGAAGAGCTTCTAACATAATCGATCCTGACCTGGCATCTCGACTTCAGTCACTTTCTCACCGATGTCATGTGACTTCCCTCTGTTTGTTCTACAGATATTTTCATGGCAATTGTTCTGATAAGCTTTCCTCGTTGGTGCTTTGACAGAATTAAAGTGTGCTTCTAGATTAGCAACTAGGTATCACTATTTTACTGTTGAACTACCTAATTGCAATTGTATGTTTTATTCTAATAGTTTCTTTTTTCACACTTCTCAGTTACCTGCAAGAAGTGCAAGAAAAGAAACTCGATTCTGATTTCTTACTTCCCTGTCACCTACAATCTTCAAAAATTTAGATGCCAATCACCATTTTCTGTCTTCTTGAATCCTGTTCTTTTATTGTTACTTCTCCTCACTAAAGTCTTCTCATTCTCTTTCTTCACACCCAGTAACCTCATGTCTGCTACTGGCTTTATTGCCACACTTGGGGTGAAATGATTTTTTTTTAAAAATCAGAAAAATTCACCAGACTATCTAGTAAGCCAACCTGTCCACTCATTTGAAAGACACCAAGTAGTTGAAGCAGGGTTGCAAAGGATGACTACCAGGCTGGATTTCTTGAAATAAAAAAAGATTTAGTAGAGGTATTTGAATTACATGGCAAAGAATTATCTACTGAGTCTGTTCTTGCTAATAATGTCTACCTGTCAGATGTGGAAAATTATAGGAAAGAAAGTTGTCCTTTTTTTCATCAACAAAAAGTTTGGGCACTCCAGTTTATCTAAGGTTACTTTGGTTGGCCAATGTCATCCAAAGATTTGCTCAGCAAATCACTAAGTCTGTTACACATTGCTTTCCTGCTATCAATTTGTGCTTAATGTTTGACATGAAGGCGTTATCATCCATCACCAAGGATCCCATTCCTTTACCCCAATTGGCCATAAAGGAGTACATACATCATCTTGAGCAACATGGCAGCTTCCAGGACATGACAGTGTGCTTTGAAATTAGTGACTTATTTTACAATTTTTCAATAATCAAATTTCAATACCAAGCCAGACCTGGTGTCAATTTATGAAAGCCCAGGAGACCTTGCAAGCTGTTCATGTTGCTGATGACAAATTTGAAGTGGAGGAAATTAATTAAATTAGTTCCAGTGATGACAGTTCATGTGTTTTGGTATATTTTTTAATATCCATAGAAATGACCAAAACCATATATATTTCTAAAGAATTGATTTATTTTTAATCTAACATTATTACTTTTGAGTGACTTTGAAAGTGGTCAAATTTTTAAATAGTGCCTGAAAAGAGCTAATTCTTTGAAAACTGTTCGTATTTTAACTTTCCCTGATTTCTTTTTGCCTTGTTTGAATTTGACAAAAGTGATTAGCTTGAAATGAACCACTCCATTTATATCCACCTACAAACACTGTCATATTCTTGTTGTGTAGCCACAAACAAGAAATGTATTTCTAATGTATTTCAACTGCCTATTTTCTGTGTTTTAACTTTAACAGCATAGTATACGATGAATTAGTGATATATATATATATATATATATATATATATATATATATATATATATATATATATATATATATATATATATATCAGACTAATAGAGGGTGAATGACAAAATTGGGGAAAAAAAAAATCTTACACAACAGTTTTCAACCCTACAAGTCTGAAGAAGTTTCTGCTATGAATGAAATGAGTTATGTAGGAATTTTTCCATTTTTGTCATTCAATTATTCAATATGATGATTCTAAGAGTTGTTTTTTTGTATTGAATGAGGATATTCCCTGAGGGAGGCTCCATGTCTTGAGTGTCCATTGGGACATAAACTCAACTCAGACATATGACCCATCGCTAACAACAATGGAAAAATGGCCAATTCCCTGTACCTCTCCAGTAAGTTCTTGACTCTTTCTGATATCCTCTATCTTCACAAGAGGCAGATCAGGCCGAAAATGGAGTACTGCTGCCATATATGGGCAGGGTGTGGTTCAGTCTTCATTTTACAGTCTCAAAATAGTATCCTTGTGGATGACAAATTATTTCCCACCCTACAACCCATTTCTCACAGACTTGACGTTGCAAGCCCCTTGTTTCTCTATTGCTTATTTCCAGACAAATTCTATTTGTTAGTTCCAACAGTTCTAACCTTCATGGCTAAGCCCACCATATCACGTACATTGTAGTGACCCACCACCATTCCCTTCATATTCCATTGGTGAGATGCAAGTTTTACTTCTTCAGACATAAACACTGCTTTGTGAACCAACCACCAAGAGGATATTTTCCTGATTACTACAATCTTAACTTGTTCAAGTCTTGTTATCTTCCCCAAATATCCTTATAAACTGTGCTTCTTACTCTGTAACCTTCTACTTTGAATGGCTCTTGGGGTTTGTACAGGGACACATGAGCTGAGTTGGTTGGTATACTTCTCTTTCCTTATGGAATATACATTTGAAGAAGACTGTAGAATGTATCAGCAGAAATAGTGGAGCAAAAATAGAATGAAATCAATAGTACAAATAAATATTGCAGTGATAATATAAACAAAGTACTTCCATGGATTGAATAATGGTTTAGGTCTGAAATTTCCAAGAATGCTACCAAATACAAGAGATGCTTGAAGAAAGTCCCTGGGTACACAGCCGAAACTTTCAAACAATAATAATCAAGATAAGGATACGCATACAATTAGATAAATGACAAGTACTACTCAGAAATTTGGGAAATTTGAGCATGAAAATGACACATGTGTTGGAAATACAGGAAAAGAGGGTCCATCCATTGTAGTCATCAGTTTGGGCATCTATAAAAACAGACCTGTAAACAATAGCATCAAAAAAACATACTGCCTTCAATTTGGCTTCTTGTTCAGATTCATCTTCCTTTTATATGTCATCTTCTACCAATTGGGTCTGTGGAAAGTCCATGCTGTTAAACATTAAGCCCTTGTATATATGGTTTTGTAGTTAGAGTATAATTTTGTTAAAGTAATTTATTACATAGAGAATGCACCTATTAACTTTAATAATCAAAATCAAATTATTTTGTCTCAATAACTAATTTTAATTAGAAAATACACAAATAAGAAAAAAAAAAACTATAGTGACTTTAATTAATTCCACGTGTCCACTAGCATAAAAAAAATTATGGTAATAAAGAGTTGCCGTTATATAAGAAAAGAAAAAATTTAATGAGACAAAGTCAAAGAACGTGTTGGGATTAGAACAGCAACCAACATTTCCTTCTTGGTATCCACCCCCAAAAAAACGTCTGTAAAGAGGGGTTGCAACTTTTCAATTGCCTGAAGTTGTTTCCCAAAAATGGCCTTGGAGAAAGCTTGTTAGCTGAAATGTCAGCAAGATGGCTAAAATACCATCTACAAGTCACTGGTTATTGTAATTGAAAAATAAATACACAAAGACAAAAATAATGGCAGTTCAAATAATGCCACATCAAAAGCTATGGATGAAGTAACATCTAAGCAGAAAATCCAAAAATTGGTACAAACAATGGCGGCTGTAATAAATTGCAAGTCATAGGAAACAAAATCCAAGTAGTTCTCATGTACAAAACTTTGAACAAAGATATCAGATCAAGCCATGAGATGTGTGCGTGTGTGTATATATATATAGATATAAAAATTAAGGGGGATTTAAATAATCATAATTAATTTATCGAGTCTATAAGAATCCTCAATAGAATGCAGAAAGCAATATATCACTGCTTGAACTGGCTTCTAATGTTCTGAATGGACCAGCTTGGGGTCAGAAGATGTGACTCATGGGGGCACAGTCTGTTGGTATAAGTAGACTCAGATGAGTCACATGATGGAATTATATATAGGCTGCAATGGATAAACTATCATCTAAATTATGCAAAAATGAAACTAACACTGATATCTCATTTTAACAGATATATTTACCAGAATGACACAAAAATATCTTGAAGTAAATTTATTCAATATCACCATTGGCTTCAACCATAACCTCCAGACAACTTTCAACCTTTTCTGTCAGCAATCCCATGGCCAATGCCAAACTCCAGGAGAGAATCACTCTACACCTTCTTGGCATCATGTTTTCCACTGACATGAAATGGAGTGACTATATCACATCAAGTGCTATGCCTACTGCAAGGAAAGTTGATTCACTGTGTTGTATCAGAAACTTTTTCTTGTCAGAATCCATTTTGCACAAGTGCTGTAACCATATCTCGTCTGATGTTTCTGCTGTACATCTCATGATTCTTGATAGAATCCAAAGAAGGATCAGTAATGTAATTAATCTGGCATCTTAACTTCAATCACTTCATCACAGACAGGACATGGCTTCCCTCTATCTTTTCAACAAATATTTCTTGGCAACTATGATGAGCTTTTTTTTTCACGGTGTCCAACCACATGAATTTAAGCATGCTATCAGATTGACAACTAGGCTTCACTGTTTTACTAGCTTGATGCAACTGCCACTTCTACACTAGCAGTTTCCTTTCTCACACTTCCCATCTGTGAAACTCCTTCCCGATTTCTTACTTCACTGATAACTAAAATCTTCAAAAATTTAAATACAATGTCAATTTCCATCTTCTGTCTTCTTGAATCCTCTTCTTTTTTTTTTTGTCCTTTCCTCAAACCTCCCTGTTCTCAGTCTTCACATCCTCTTTCTCTTTTGCTCCCTGTAACCCCTTCTGGTCTAGTGATATTGTCACCTTGCCTGGGGTGAAACAATTAATATATATATATATAATTTAGTTTTAAGGTATGCTATATTTATGGCTTCAAGTGCTCAATATCAGGGAGAGAGCTTATGTAAATAAAAAAACAACCAGAACTCATCTCAAAACGCAGACACAAAAACAAATTTTTACCACGTCACTTAAAAATGAAAAACTGAAAACAAACAAGAATAAAAGAAAATAAATAATTCAAATAAAATAAATTAATCCAAACAAATAAATAAGTAAATAATAAACAAATTAACAAACTACAAACACAGATAGACACAAGAAAATGTAGTAATAACAGCCAACACTAAAATAATCAATAAATAAAAAAGTTAACAACATTATAAATAGCCCAAAAATTGCATTGAGATTCACAATTATTCCCACTCAAAAATCCCAAGAATAATTGGAAATATAACCATTATCGCCCACCAAAATAACCGTTAGAATAATACAATAGAGTACCAACAATTCATTACTGACCTGTGAATATGAATAACCAAGTAAAAACAGAATGTACTTGGCATGATGAGTGCATTTAGCATGAAATAGACTGTCAACTCTGGGTGCTGATTTCAATGTCCACTTTTATATATATATATATATATATATATATATATATATATATAAAAGGCAGGATGTATGTGTGTGTAATGAATGCACGCCCGCAAAATTTACATGCACATGCTCCAAGTTAGTGGGAAGACCGACTTTGCATTTCCCAACTCCCATCGATAGTGGAAATAATTGATTTTTTCATGCTTCTACGGCAGTTTTCATGTAGTTTGCGGCCATTTTCTACTGGCTAAAGTGAGAGCCTATAGCTGGCTGCCATTAATAGGCAGGAAGATTCTATTGGCCAGTGTGAGAGCCAACAGCTGACTGACACAAATGTTAACTAGCATGCTAGCATGCAAAAAAAATCAATAGATGCATTCGTCACAAGTGGGAAAAATTTAAATGTGCATGGCACTTTACTCCAATTGGCTCATTCGCTTGCTTAAACTCAACGTTGATTCTGATTCCGCAGAACTGAGTTGGGTGTGAAAAAGTATTTGTTGTTAACATTCTATTTTCATTCAGTTTTTCCAGTTGCGAGTCCTTCTTTAAAGCTGATCGTTTTGTGTTCATTTTGTTTAGTTCTTTTTTCATAACAGATTTAATGTTTGGTATAGAGCTTAGAAAAAATTCACAGTGTGAGATAGGTAAGAAGTAAGGCATGTAGCAACATCAGCACGGCAAAGGGCACTCCTTTAAAGGCAAGGAAGGGCAAAAATATTTTAAGTCAAGTGATAGCAATTACTGTATAAGTTGTACGATTTTTTAATCAAGCACAGGCAACGCCGGGCCATGCTGCTAGTGTGTATATATATATATATATATATATATATAAACCTTGTTTGCAGAATAGTTTAGTTTATAAATATGGGAAAAACTGATGCAGTAAACTGATGTTTTTATTTTGAAATTGAGAAAAACTTATTTAACATGGTAGCCACTCTACTGTTGTATTTAGAAAAAACTAAAGTGAACTATGGAAATGAGAATGTAACATTTTTAGACCAACCTATGGTTGGACAAAAGCATGATTCCTTCTGTTCTCTTAAATCTCATTGACCAGACAATTTTCCTATGCATCAGTGAAAAGACTCATTAAATTTACAGTAATAATCTAAATGATGCAGAAAGTTAATGCAACAGGAAAATTCTTGATGGACGAGAGATGAGAAAATTTGTGCCAAATATGAAGTGTTCAATAAACAAATTGTCCACAGGAGAAATTCAAGCCAGTTCCAACATGAACCGAGAGACTTTCTCCTTTTTCTAAACATCTTTTGCTGCAATTTAAATGCGGTAAGTAGAACCTGGATGGATATTATGCAAAATGACAGCAACATCAACAAGAAGCCATCTTTTTTTCTCTCTAACCAGCCCTTTGAGTGATAAATGCTGGCAAAATCAATCTTATTGCCTCAATGGGTATGCAAATGGCTATATATGTTGGGTGTGGTGTGGGGACTAGGTATGTGTATTAAAAAAACCTCAGTGAAATTTACATCTACCAGTTTTGGCAATTGAAAATCTTATTAAAGAAAATATACATCTCAGTAGGGATTGAAACTGTGTTCCCTTTAACTAAAAACTACCTTGAAGCTGAGTGTACTTTAACTGCTCAGCCACAGAATATCTCAAAGCAAAGCAAGATTCAATTACCCGTTTTATGAGATGCACATATCTTTTGGGCTTATGTCAAAGTCTTTATCTGCTAATTTAATTTTTAATTAATTTGTTTTAAAGCCCCAAAATTCATTAATTACAAGAAAACCACTTTATTTAAATCATGGACATGAAAACAAAATTATCTGATATAGGTTTTGAAAAGTCACAACTAGAGTTTTGCATTTCTTAAAAATGGTAATAGAGCCTTGCTTTGCTGTGAGGTCTCTTCTGGCTGCATTGTTCAAGTACAAAAAATGCTAAAAGGTATCTGTCTATATTTCTGAGATATAAATGTCTATATTACACTATTTACATTGTTTAGGTGTTATCCTCATCTTTATAGGTTATATATATATATGTTGGAATTTTGAACCAAACCCTTTATTTTGTCCTCCAGGATATATTATTCTAGTTCCATGTGCCATGCCTTTTCTGGATATCTCAGTTTCAGTTAATTTCCATTAGTAATTCAACTCTCCAATGTTTTTCTTCACCACTGCTGTGGCCAGGTATTGAACTCACAATTCTTTGGGTCAAGTCACTGGATTACTTCAGCCAATGCTTTTATCCACTGGGCCATGTAAACTGAAACTGAGATACCCAGAAACAGTATGGCATATGGAACTAGAACAATTTGCCCCAGCGGACAAAATAAAGGGTTTGGTTTAAAATTCCAATGTATATTACCTAAAGAAGGCCGGAGTGAACAAGAGCCAAAACTATAAAGATGAGGACAACAGTCTGAACAATTATAAATAGTGTAAATCGCTAAAAGGTAGTTTTCCTAGATTAAAGGGAATGCTAGTTTGTTGCCTAGAAAGAGGCTTATTTTCTTTAATAAGACTTTTAACTGCCCAGACCAGCAGACATCAAGTTAAAAAATAATATGTCTACTCAAATGCAGGCATCCATTAAATATGCTGTTTATAGTAATAAGAAATAATGTTGGATTCAAACAGATTTACTCAGAAATACTTTCTAGTGCATCTGAAACTTTTTCTTATTCATATTTTAGATCCAACAATTTTACATCAGACACCCCCAACACCACAATTGATTGCATTTACATTTATATCTATTTCTGATCATATCAATCTCATTCTATTAATATTGAAGTCTGGTCAAATCTATCTTATTCTGTCTATATCTACATCTGATTTATACCTACTTAGTTTAGTTTAGTTTCTATTAACTCACCCTTACCTCCTGCTTCCTTCTTTCCTCTCTTTCAAGTTCTCCTTTTCCTCTTTAACTACCTCTCCTTTTCAAACAGTCCTTCCTTTCTTTACTTTTGGTAAGAGCATTTTTTTCTCCCACCTCTTGTTTACAACCCAGACGTTTTTTACACTTCTCTCTGCAGAATTCTACTATTCACCTCTTCTTGACCCTATCTCCCTGATTAAACAGGTCGTAGAGGTACATCGGATTAACCAACGAACCAAATCATCGATACCCGAGTGAAGATTGAGAAGGTGTTACATACAACAACAACTAGCAAGATAAAAAAGGACATGTATTCATGAAATAAAGAGAAAAGAACAACAACAAAAGGAAGGAATCTACTGCAAGAAAAAAAAAAACAATGAAATAGTTTTCCATTGGGAAAAAAAAAAAGCCTGCATTCATATGACACATATAGAGACACACAAACTTTTAGGCCAACCCCCCTCCCCCTCCCCCCCAAACACATACAGCACCACCACAATATTGTCAAATATGAGGTGTGTCAAGAATGTATCCAATCAATTTTGAATATTGTGGCACAGCCTTAATGTAACTAGACAGCCAATAAGAAGAGACCTTACTATTCATGCAGGAACAGACACTCTCACATATGGTTAATCTGTTAGTAGTGATGCACCATTGAGGGAACTTGTGTACTATGAGACCATCGCATTCCTCATGACTACACACCTGCCTAAGATACTTTTGGCAAACCATCATGTCACCTAGGTTGACTAGCACCACAAGAATCCAGATTTGACTCCCAGCAACCTCTATTTTTTCCTATAGCTAAAATCCTGGTTGAAAAGGAGAGGACACAATAAAGCAGCTGATCATTTCAGACTCTCTTGAAAAAGGAAAGGAACATGTGTAACATGTTCACAGGGAAAAGTCTTAGGTTGGCTGTTTTTTAGTATATGGCTGGGTACTTTCCCGACAGACAATATCGTCGTCACCACTGCCACCATAATAATAATAATAATAATAATAATGATGATTCATGAGGTCTCTATTTGACTCAAAATGAAATAATTGCATGATGATTTGAATTCTATGAAACTAATCTTGTTGTTTGTTAAGTACTGTGAAAAATTCCTTTTACTAATGAGTTTTAAAACTTGTACAGAGAAAAAAATTACATTTAGTCCATTTATTTTTAGATAATAACGATGACGAGCAACACATGGCAAGAATGATATCTACTGTCTTCTAACAAGTGCATATGTCAGGGTCAGAGGGAGGAAGGCATTTAGCTGCATGTATGAACAAAAAGAAAAAAATTGTATAACTTAGATGGAAGGTTAAGTTGATATGGCAGCAAGATGAGGTCAGAGGATTTCCAAAATGGTACAGCTGATGGGATGGTCATTAATCCTGTGTTGGGTACATATCAGTAAGGATATGGGGAGAGAAAAATCACCAACTGCAAGGCACTAGGAGGCCATGACAGTGATAGGAGGCATAAACAGAGGTATTAGGAGGCCATGACAGTGATAGGAGGCATAAACAGAGGTATTAGGAGGCCATGACAGTGATAGGAGGCATAAACAGAGGTATTAGGAGGCCATGACAGTGATAGGAGGCATAAACAGAGGTATTAGGAGGCCATGACAGTGATAGGAGGCATAAACAGAGGTATTAGGAGGCCATGACAGTGATAGGAGGTATAAACAGAGGTATTAGGAGGCCATGACAGTGATATGAGGCATAAACAGAGGTATTAGGAGGCCATGACAGTGATAGGAGGCATAAACAGAGGTTGTTCATCTAACTACAAGGAAAGGTAAAAAAATATGCAGACATTTTTTAAATCAAAATGAAGTAAAGAATATGTCAAAATACAGGGTGCATTGATCCTTATTGAATGTTAGACTGTGCAGCCAGAGACCAGTCAGAGTACCTACACCATCCAATTCCCTGTCACCAAAGAGTATGCAAACATTGCATCAATACTAAAAGATTATCTGGCCTGATGAGGCTCCGAGGTTAATGGCAGGGTATATGCATCATTATTCAGGCTTAAGCAATGGCACCAGGATGCAGTATGAGGAAAACAAAACTACTTGGTGGTATGTGTTATGATGGTTTGGGTAATGTTTGACAGGGAAATACTGTATTCTGCCTGTCATATATAAGGGACTTTGTCACATATTCCCACCCCAATATAACTGAAAACCAGCTACACTCCCTCAAAGCAATAATCCTTTACAATGACAGTGACAGCTTTCGGTAGGGCAATGCAACCTGCCATGTGGTATGGCATAACCCTTTAGCTTTCAACACACTAAAACCTGCCCTGTAAATATCGTTGCTCAAACTCTTACTGTTTGTGGTCAAAGTCTCACTGTCATCATATGTTATGTTAGAGTATACATAGAGTGGGTTATGGTGGGTTGATCATTGAGAGCCAATGATTATGGGACAGGTTTGGGTGTGTTGAATGCTAATTCATTAAGGAACATGAAGGAGCCTTCCTTGTATTGCCCTGACCACTAAACTTACCAAATTTCAAGCCCATTGACTATTTATAAAATGTACTGGACTAACAAGGAGATTATTCAGAACCTATACCATATAACCTACAGCTATACAATCTCATCTTAACATTATGGCATAAGATTCCAAAAGAAACTCTCTCAAGAAGTCCATGCCTGACTGAGCAAGACCAGTTTGGATTATTATATTTTTGTTCGGTTTTGTTTAACAGCATATCAACCACAATAGGTTATTTAATGCCGACATTTTTATTGCTGACAATACTTTTTTCCAAAAATGTAATTGCTGGTAATAATTTTTCCAAAAAAGTATTGCTGATATTAAAACCTATTTTTATACTTTCATAGTGTTTTGATCCCCTTTGGCGGGTTAACTATTTGGCCATAGCTGGGACCCTGACAGGTACCACGCTCCTCAACCCCGTCTGATCAAAGGCCCCACTGTCGGATGTAGTTTATTGTCTTACCCAGGATGCAGATGTAGTTTATCATCATACTCGTGATGGATTATATTTTGGTTTATAAGCGCATGTGTGCAGATTGGGTCTGTCGTAAAAAGAAGTTAGAAAATAGAAGTTAACAGTTTCAATTTAAAATTTAAATTCATAAAATGCATTCCTAACTTTCGACATACACAGATAAACACAATATATTGCAAACCTGTCAGGCACATTTAAAAGAGCACTTTCAAATTACTGCTAACTTAACTATTGTACAACTTCACAGTGTACAACCTCCTCTCCATCATACCAACATATAAGAAGTGCAGTATTTGTATGTTTTTAATTGTCATTTCCTCGACAGGGAAATACAACACACAGATGTGTAAGGGAAAATGATATATACATTTTTATATATCAGAACAATTTTAAGAAAATATCTGACAGTGTTTCAATCCTTTAGGACTTCATCAGACTAATGTGATGTTTACATTGATGTGATTACACATGCATCCCCTCTTCTTCATGCACATGTGTAATAACATCATTGTAAACATCACTTTAGTCCCTTGAAGGCCTAAAGAAAGTTTTGTCACACAAAAATTATTTCTAATTTGTCATAGATTTTTTATATATATTTCATGCACAACACAATCTTCAGGTGCTCAGGATAGACTGACCGTTATGTAATTTAAATTTTAATAAAAAATATGTTTATTGCAATGTTGGCACTGTTATATATTATATTGGGACTAGTGTACCTGTGCCATCAAAATTGACATCCATAAAGAATGTATTATAAGTAATATGCATTATATTGGAAGTAATTTTTGTTTAATCAAAGTACAATTTTGTAATTTAAAATAGTTTGTTGCTAATATAAATAGTTGAACAAATGTACAAATTTATAAACACCTTAATAAAGATATCTGTATTTTATCCTCATTGTGTGTGTACATGAATGCCCCCCCCCCCATACATACACATTAGCTTTTGTGACACACATTGGGTGTTCTTGAAAGTCAAATTGCTGAGAAATTAGAACATCATCACTAGTGATAGTCTATCCCATAATCCAAGACACCTCGAAGAAAAGTAGCTTTATGTGAAGTTTAATTCAAGTTGAAATAAAATATAAACCTTGGCCAAGTTTTGTCTGACATATAATTATCTCCTCTCTCTATCCCATTCTATTCCCCTCCTCTCTTTCTTTTATACTTTGCAGTTGTGTATCTGTTTCTTTCTGTGGCTACTTTCCATCATTCTTTTCGCTTTGATCGTAGTTTGCAGAGAGAGGGAAAGAGGTGGTAGCTTTTTGCATGTGAATGAGGCTATGACTTCTGTGTATCATGTAAAAATTTGCAAACTACCCCTCAATTGTTACACACACACAAAAAAAACCCCAAAGAAACAAACCATAATTTACATTAAAAATTAACCAAGATCAATGTATTTGAAAAGATATTTTATGCCTACATGTAACCATCAATTCAATTCTCTTGTTTAATAAGCATGGGTTATTTAAGTGTTTTAAGATAACTAATTTTTCATCAAGACATAAATAACATCTTTTGCCTTTCCTCAGTGTAAGATTTGGCTTTTGCTACAATATCCCACATGATAATAGGTGTATTATTACCATTATATATATATATATATATATATAGATATATATGTATGTATGTATGTATATTGTATATAAATTTATATAAAGATATATACATAAACATACATTAATTAATAATATATATTAAGTATGTAAAAAAGTCCCCAGTGTTTTCTTTATTGCAAACTCAATGCACTTTGAAAGCATTTCTTATTTTAAAAACAATGCTGGGAACTTTTATATATAACACAACTACAGCTGAAAAGGTTGCTGAAAGGTCCTCAGCTGAACTGAGAAGTAAATTAAAAGAAATCTAACAATTGCCCATAACTTTTCACCACCCCTTTATACAGATAGCTCTCTTTCACTATTTCAGGTTTTTCTACAAATCCCCAGGGAATCAAAATGTTTTTGTTGCATTGTCAAAATGAGCAAAACCAGCCTGCCCTAAATATCAGCTTTTGAAAATCATTTTGTCCCCTGATGATCCAAACTTTGGTACCAGTAGGGAATATATAATTATTTCAACCATGAAGCAGGCCACACACACACTTATGATGTATAGCTTGACAAAGATCCTAATTAAAGAAATATTGTAGTTTTCCTAAAGGTCAATAGACTCGACTACTCACCAGAACAAATAAAAGCATCAAATCCTTTTTAGTATATTCTTCATATATCGAAAACATCATTGTTTTCGTTCTATATAAGACAATCCTTTTTTCAGACACGCTGATAACCTTTTAGGCAAGGAAATAGACTTTCTTGATGTCTTCAGTACAATAGTAATGGTAATATTAACTGTTTCCTTAGATGTTTGGCATTCATTAACCGAGCAGCCAGTGCCACTTTCAGTTGAAATTTTAAAAATCTATTCAAGTCCAGTAGAGTTTATTGCTCTTTCCAGTATTAATGGAGGTTTCCTTCCTAACCATTTGTTTAAAGTAGTGTGGAATTACAACATCTTATTTATTTTCTCTTAGAGTTACATGTAATATGTTGTTTCTGCTGTTGAATATCCTCAAGTTTTCTGTTTGTGATTCTGTAGCACAAGTCCACAAGGTTTGAAGAAAGATGCTCTTCATTAAGACTGACATGTTTCACTTACTCAAAGCCATTTTTAACCATTGACCTGAAAAAGTGGTTGTATAGATCTGACAATTTAGAACCATAAACTGCGTCTAGAGATTATATACAAGTTATGAATTGGTATAAAGAGTTGCGTCTTTAATGTTAAAAGTCCTATTATGATGTTGTTTAGATTCTACTCAATATTATTAACTTAGATATATAGTGACAGTGAAAACTATTGTTTTTGGTTGGAAAAAATTTTACTAAGTTAACAAAACAGAGAAATTTGACTGTCAGTAGTTTATTTGCAACTATGTATTTCGATACTTTTACATTATTATACCTTGTAAAACTAATGTAAAAAAATAATATGAAAAGATTTTAGAATAAATTCGTCAATTTCTTAAAGGAAAAACATAAAAAAAAACATTTTATTTTAAAAATAAAAGATATATTAATAAAAGATATATTAACAAAAAATAATAAGAACCTCCTAAAATTTATTGCACAAATGCTCCTTTCTTTTCAATAACTCTTAGCAGCCTATTGTCAACATCTGATGTTAGATTTGCAATTTTAGCGGCTGGTAAGTTGTTTGTAGCAACTTTAACTACCTCCCAAAGGTCACACTTGCTGTTGAATTGCCTTCCATTAGAATAAATATCTCTCTTGATGATGCTCTACAGGTTCTCAATGGATTCAAGTCACAGCTATTTGAAGGCCAGTCCATAAGAGAATCTTCAACAAATCCTTTTTCTTTCAACCAGGATTTAGTAAACTTTGATGCATGACTTGGTGCATTGTCTTGCATAAAGATCATAGATCTAAGCTTGGCTAAGGACTGATTATCAAGCCATTCAAAGAAATATTGCTCTAGAAAATCACAGTAACTTTTGGAATTCATTTTAACCCCGTCTTTCAGTTTAAATGGACCCACGGGCTCATTACTAATAATCCCAGCCCATATCATGATCCCACCGCCGCCTTGTTGGCGTTTAAAAAAATTTCTTGAGTCATGTTGCTTGCAAACCCATCCTTGGGCCCAATGGATGGGCTCAAGGATGGGTTTGCAAGCCATCCTTGAGCCCATCCATCAGGCCCATCGAGGGTGATCCTTGATTCGTCTGTAAAAAGAACTTTACTGAAATCAGTTTTCATGTATTTTTTGCCCACTGCAATCTTCTTTCCTTATGTTTATTTGTTAAAATGGGTTTATTTGATTTTTTACATCAGCAAACTTCCTTAATGCTTTACACTTTGTTTGCCTTGACACCATAGGAGCTCCGGCGGCCTCAAATATGAATGCACTTAACGCATTTGGGTTTCTTATTAATTCTCTTCGGATATGTGATAGATCTCACTTTGTTGAATTCCTGAATTCAGCCTGAGACTTTTTTTTCCTTGGTTGAATTCCCATTTGACATATTTTCTTGATTGTTCGATGATCCCTTTTCAAATCCTTAGAAATTTGAAGTGAAGACTTTCCTTTGCTAATTTCTTTGATTATATAGTTCTTTTCATTCATTGTTAGTTCTTTTTTACGAGCCATAATACTAAATTCTAGTTCTTGCAAATAATCTCTTGACACTGCAAATTGCTATAATTACTGAAAAAATACTAAATATCAATCTGAAATTGAAAATTGGGACTTAATTGCTTTCATGCTTACTCACTATACATAATAGTACAAATTATTTCATTCACATATCTATGAATTTTACATAAAATATTTGACAATTCCTCTTTTGCATATAATCTCTAGACGCAATTTATATGACATTCATATGAAAGTCTTGAGCTGATAAGGCTATTTAAGAACATGACTCAAGGTTTTAGGTGAATGTTTTGGTTTTGTAGCAGCTTGCGATGTTAGGCAAAACTACTCCTATCACAGCTGATTCTATGTTCAATTTCCTTATCTCCTATACTAAATTTATTATAACTGATACATAAGGCAAGGTATCAGAAATGTTTGGTATTTACTAATTCCACATCCTGAATTTTTATCATGGATTCAGGGTAGGTGCCATCCCTGGTTTCATTCCAGTTCCAGATCATAGTTTCTGTTTTTGAAAGGTTTATCTTGAGTAGATATTTTTGTTCAAAATTATTCTTATCCCAACTATATGCACAGCACCCCCTCATCACCAATCCACTTGTCTTGGGAGGGAAAACAGGACGGATGTCTTCTGTTAGTAGATTCATTTCCGATGGTTGACATGTGGCAATAATGGATTCACATTTTTCTTATGAATTCAGCAGCATCAACATTACTTGAAATGAAAACTTAGTGTGTATAGTTTAGCTATCCATTTATTCTTATCAAAGTTTCCATATAACCAATTTGATTCTTCTTCTATGTACCATGTCTCTTCAGGACATAGACCATCTTGGCTCTCCACAACTTCCTATCCCAAGTGGCTCTTAGCAGTTTTTCTCCCTCTCGCTCTACTATCCATTCACACAAGGTAAGTGGCTCACTGCCTTCCCCTAGCTCTTTTGCCCTCAGTATACTTCCTGAGGGTTAAGTTTACAATGCCCTCATTCCTCATTATGTGTCCAAGAGATTTCAGCTATCTTTTACTGATTCTGAGTAGAAGTGTTTTTTTTTCTGTTGCCTTTTTTTTAAAGACTTCCTTGTTGCTTACTCAATCCATCCGTGGAATTGTCAGTATCCTTCTGTAGAACAACATTTCTACATTTCTAGTTTTCTCCTCACCTGCAGCATTCACAGCCATATCTAATTTGATTAAGAATTTAAAAATACCATCAGATGTTGATGTTTTTGATAATATTGCTTGAGATGGTTTGTCAAATATATATTTATACAATTACAATTTATAAATTGAACACTTTACACAATTGCTATCTCGGAATACTGTACTTCAAAATTGAGACATTTTATTGTTGAGTAGTTTTGCAGATATTGCTCAAGAAATTTTTGGACATTAATCTAATCAAAGTCTTCATTTCTGTGAATACAACTAATATATTTCTAACATTCCCAGTGCATGCTTAAAACTATGGACAATACTAATTTGTAATAAAAGTTATGATAGAAAATTCCTTTTTCCAGTAGATCTGAGCAACATCAATTGATTTTTTTTCTCTCCTTATTAAGAACTTCTAGCTTTTCACTTAAAGTGAGCATTTTATGTTTTCACTTTGACAAATCCAAACTGTCAACATCATTTGTCTTGCACTTTAAAACCATTAAGTAAAACATGAATTATTCATTTCTGGGGATTACCAACAGTAAGTGATATAGCAGAAAATAAAACTGAGGTTTATAGAGGGACCACCGCATTTAAAATTGTTGCCAACTAAACAGCAAATTAGGTGAATTTTCTTTTTATTTATACTATTTACATTGTTCAGGCTGTTGTTCCCATCTTTATTGTCATATTCATGACATTTCAGCTGTTGTACACTTTAAGTTTTTTTGTTCACCTTTGCTGTGGCCAGGTATTAAATTCACAATTCACTGAATTACTTCAACCAACACTATTATCCACTGGGTAATGTGACCTTGAGAGTTGAGTTACTAAAAAGGGGAAATAACTGGAACTGAGATATCCAGGAGTGGCATGGTATGGGGAACTACAACAATCTACCCTGGTGGATGAAATAAAGGGTTTGGTTTGAAATTCCAATCACATGAAGAAGGTCGGAGCATACAGTGCAAAAACGTTGTGAATATGACAATAAAGATGAGGACAACAGTTCAAACAGTGTAAATAGTTATAATAGCTCATCTCACAAATATAAACAGAAATTTTGTTTTAATTTTTCAAAAGTATACATTATATAGTACAACCTTCTACGTGAAAACTGTAAAATATTTGAGTTTGGTGGAATGCTGAAAAGTTCTCAACCTGACCCATTTCCTAAAATCTAACTAAATGAACAAACAAGAATATTTTTAAAATTTCTTCTAGGCTAGGCCAAAATTTTTCAGAGCCCTCTTGTATATTGGGTGAAATTTTGAAAAGTGAAGTATGCAAATCATTTTGAGATTAAATTCTGAAAATTAAAAAATAGATTTTTAAAAACATTTAATTTAAATAGCATACCATAAGGATTTGGGAATATTTAAAATTAATAACGAAGAAAAGGAAGCAAAGAGAGACTTTGTAATGTAAAATAGCCATTTGATATTTTATTATTTGGCAATTTCTTTACAGATGTTATATATAGCAGTGTTTAGGATTTATGTAATCATCCCTCATCAAAGAGGAAGACAAAGAAAGTAACACCTAACAGCATCAATATTAAAAAGTTATTTTTTTAACATCTACAAAATAGCAAAGAACATGGTAAAAATCATCCACTACTGTACAAGGTTAATTTTGACAGCCACTTCAACATGAAAAAAAAAAATCAAACATCTACAACTATGGTCAATATTTTATATCTTCTTTCTTCCTTAAATAAATTTCCTCAATTGTATTTTCTCTTTTAATAAAAAAGAAAAAATAGGTGCTTGCATACAAATTTTAGACATTTTTATATTAGAAAATATAAAATATTGACCATAGTTGTAGATGTTTGATTTTTTTTCATGTTGAAGTGGCTGTCAAAATTAACCTTGTACAGTAGTAGATGATTTTTTACCATGTTCTTTGCTATTTTGTAGATGTTAAAAAAATAACTTTTTAAAGTGTTTGACAAAGTACACCACAAAGAACTGTTTACCATGACATATTTGGGAAAGATATTAGAATAATCTGTAACCTATACTAGCAGCAAACCACCTGCATACAGATAGAAAATGAATTCAGTAAATATAAAAAAATAATAAAGTGTGTAAGGGTGTAATATGTGTCTTCTCAGCAGACATTCAACCTCTACAGTGAGGCAATTCTGAGAGAATAAGAAGTCATACCAGGATTCATTATTGGCGGCCACAAGCTTAACAGCATAAGATATGCAGATGAAACAGTGTTGATATCATATATAGAAAGAAAACTACAAGAACTCCTACAGAAGGTAATTAAGGAAAGTGAGAAGAAAGGACTAAACATCAATTGCAGGAAAATAGAATGCCTGGTTGTTAGCAAAAGGAACAGTCCAACATGCAAATTACAAATTGGAGATATCAAAATCAAACAAGTGCAACAATTCAAATATCTGGGTTTTAACAGAGGACAGAAAGACTGACACAGATATCTGAAGCTGCATTCGAATAGCGAAAGACGCCTTCCAAAAGATGAGCCAAGTATTAAGAAACAGGAAAATTTTAAAACAAAGAAAGGAGTACTGAACTTTTACGTAATATCACTCCTATATGGCAGTGAATGCGGGACAATTTCCTCAAAGATGAAGAGAGAAACGTGAGACAACAAAAATGTTGTTCTACAGTCTACAGAAGGATGCTGAAAATACCATGAACTGAACATGTGAGCAATGCGGAAGTTTTAGAGAAAATGGAAGCAAAAAGGGTACTTATTCTTAACACCAGGAAGAGAAAGTTGAAATTTCTAAGGCGCATAATTTTTATAGTCACTGGACTGATTGAAGGCAAGGGAGAGAGGAAACAAATGTATAACCTATCTAGTAAGCTTGATTAAATGGATAGCAGAAAAAAGGTTTAGGAGAGATAATTAAAAGATAAGATTCTTTAAGAGTTACAAAGGACAGGAAATTGTGGAGAGCCATGATTGCCAATGTCATGAAGGTACACAGTTCATAGAAGAAGAATCTGTCAGTTATCTTCAGATTATCAATTGATTTGCACCATCAAACACTCCTTACTTAACCAGTGATTTCAACCAGAAATTGATAGGTTTTTCAAAGAAATTGTTGAATAAAAAAAAGAAAAGAAAATGTTTTTTTATGATGGAATACATAATTTTGCTGAGAAATAGCAACAGTTAATGGAAAGCCAGGGAAAATACTTTGATTACTGAATAATGATGCTATGAATTTATTTGAATAAATGCTTGTCAAAATAAAAGAGGAAACAGAGGAAGGAAATTTGAAGATTTGCAATAAATAAAAATTCAACATTAAATTATCAAGTAAGTAAATATTATTTATGCAAAGGAAAATAGGAGAAATTTTGCATTTTGCTGAAATGGAAGCCATGTCCGACCTTCAACAATTCTGGCAACATTTTATGAGCAAGGCGTAAAAGGGGCCAAAGTGTAACATTTAGATTAAATCGAACAAATGTTACCAATGTAAGTGGTGTGAAATTCTGCCACATACAATCAAATTAATTGACCAATCATTACATTCATACACCAGCTGATCAATAGCAAATTTTATTGGAAGATAATTACTTTTATTATTCAAGAAATGATTGGGCTGATTTAGTAGTTTAATTGTAAAAGGTGGTTAGAACAGGGAAGCAAGGTTATTGGAAAGGACAAGAGGGTTTAGTGGTTGGAATTATTCAATTCTGAAATCACTCTATACAATAGTAAGGGTCAGCAATGGGCAAAGGTTTCAAAATTACTATCAAATTAAAATCATTTTAGAAATGATTAGATAGAGTTTATATACAAGCTATGCGCCATTTATACAGACAGTTCTCGAGGCGTGATGCAAGAATATAAGCTCTGTGATGAGAAATACTTAATCAAATAACTATATAGAGTTATGTAATAATTTCCCAGACATTATTATACCTTTAGATGACCATTTTTTTATGATTTCAACTGAAGCAAGATGATGAAGCCACTAAGAAACAAGGGATTACTGAGGATGAAGGAAAATGAAAAAACTTTAGGGAAGAGAAAGGACAATAAAAAGAGTAGGATTCAAGGAAACAGAAAATGACGATTGACATTGCATTTCATTTATTGAAGATTGTAATTGACAGAAAAGCGAGAAGGTGAAAGAGAGTTCCACAAGCAAGAAATGTGAGAAAAGAAACTATTAGAACAGAATTTACAGTTAAACGTGGTTATTTCAAGAGTAAAATGATGAGACCTAGCTGCCAATCTAGTACTTCACTTAAATTCATAAAGTCAAGGTATCAAAGAGGAAAACTCATCAGAACAATTACCATGAAAATATTTATAGAAAAAAAACAGGGAAGCTATGTTATGGCAGTGAGAAAATGATTGCAGCTGAGATGCTAGGACAAAACCAATAATTTTGCAGATTCTTCTTGGATTTTGTCAAGAATCTCTAGCTAAATAGCAAAAGCACCAGAAAAGATGTGGCAACAATATTTAATGCCTAGATGAATGATAAGACTTATAAAGATACAAGACAGATTCTGTTGAAAAATTTGTTAGTGGTTATTCTAGATTTTATGGAATTTTTTTAATGAAAAAGAAAATTAAATTCCCTAGAATATTATAAAAAGGCAAAAAAAACATTTCATGGTGGGAAAAGATCAAATATTTCTGGGAAATGAGTGAAATTGTTTTCCAGGCTTACATGTTAGTCATTATGCTATGGTAGACAATAAAACCCTTTGCCAAAGCTGTTTTTTTAAATTTTCACTTTTCTTGTACCATTTATCTAATTTTTACTCCATGACTAAATATTGCATTTGACGTCTATTTTAAACAGAACAATTTATGGCAACCCACTGACCTAAACTTAAAGACCAAAGCAATAAATAATGATTATGCTTCCAAAACCAAAAATATCAAATAAGTTATTCAATAATCTCTTAGAAAATAATTTCATATTCAAGCCTCAACTGTAAATTAAACATTTTTATATGGCACACTGACAGTTATATAGTGGTCATGGCAAACAAGTCTTTCCTCAAAAATAGGTAAGACTGGAGATTACACCTTGCTGCTGGTAGCATGTAAACTAGTACAATGTGTTGCATGCTACTCAGAAATGAGATTGTTTTATAGCACATTGACTACTATATAATGGTCATTGCATGCAAAATTTATTTTTTTTATAAATTGAATCTTGTAGTCTTAAATTGTACATCAAAGATCAAATTTCTTGAAAAATAAAGGAAAAAAAAGATTATTTTTCTGCAGCTATTTTAATGCCAATAAATCCCAGTGATAAAAATTCTTAGTATTCAACTATCAACCTCTCAGTCTCCAAGATAGTACTCTACTAATTTTTCTTGATAAAATAAAACAAGTGTTTGTGATTAAACTCAAATGTTTTTTGAACTGGGAGTTTTTCTTTTTAACTGTAGTCAACTTATTAAAAATCGTGTAAATTATTCTCGTCCATATTAATTTCACGCCATCATTAATGTATACATTTTTCATATCTAATGTCTTCGTCTGACAAGTTGTCACAGAGCCACGTACAACATTCTTCTTTTGCCTTCTCCCCCTTGCACGAAAAAAAAAATCAGAACAAAATTAGCTTCATTATCAATCTCTAAAAATGGATAATCATTCCAGACAATGTTTTCTTTCAGTCCTCCCTTCCCCCACTCATCTGTAAATTATGCAGGCACTTCTTCAAGGTGAAATTATAATTCTGCATTTGTAATGATATCAGAAGATGATACATACCTTGGAGGACAAATTGGCAAGGCAAATTTACAAATAATACTTTTTAATATCCTTTTCTAGCCAGGATATTTGAAAAGCAGTTTTGGGATGCAAAGATAAAATGACATGGGAATGAAGAGAATTATTTCAAAAAGTCTATTTGGAAATGAGCCAAGATATAAAATATTAATAAAAAGCTAACAAAACTAGTTCAACGGTACCTTACGCTGGTTAAAAAAAGAAAAGTAATCATAGTTGGTATAAGATGGATTTTGAATAAAAAGAAAAAAAATCAGCATCATTTACCAAGTGTTCCAAGAAATAGGACTCAAGATAAACATTTCTAAAACAGAAATTATGATCTTGAATTGGAATGAAAGCAATGATGGTACCTACCCTGAATCCCTTACAAATATTCAGGATGTGTATTTAATAAATACCAAACACTTCAAATACCTTGTGGTATGGATCAGTTATAGTAAATTTAGTATAGGAGGTAAGGAGATTGAACATAGAATATGCCGCACTAGGGATAATTTCTTCCAACCTGGCAAGCTGCTACAAAACCAAAACATTAGCCTAAAACCTTGAGTCATGTTCTTAAATAGCCTCCTCTGCTAAAGACTTTCATATGAATGTCATGTATGGCTCTAAAATGTCAGATGTACACAACCACTTTTTCAGGTCAATGGTTAAAATGGCTTTGAGTAAGTGAAACATGTCAGTCTTAATGCGGACCATATTCACTTGGTCATTGTGGATATGATAGCTACAGAGTACACAAGCTCGCTGCCAAATGAATGTCTGCTCACATGTACAGTAAAGTAACCTTGGATGATTACAAACTGATAAAAGACATCCAATCGGACACCTCCTGGACAAGCTTCATGTAAAACTGATAAATTTGCAAACGTGATTTATAAAAAGTACAAATCAGATGCTATTTTCATGAAGTAGACCCATTTCAGAGGGGTTAATTAAAGCTTTAATGATAATCAAAAGGCAGACATATGGGGGGGCTGGGAAAGTTTATATTGTGTACACTTGAAAAATATGTTTATTTCTTCAAAAACATTCATTTTTTTGGTGGTTGGGGGGGGGCACACTGGGATCATCTCCACAGACTAATATAATCAAGATATCACCCCCTTGACAAATTGACAAGGGTGAAATTTAAATTTGCATCTCATTGTCAGAATGCTAATGTTCTATCCATTTGGCCACACACCAAGTAACTCTTAGGTTGTTACATGTATTCATTTGTTTTTCTGATGTTCTGTGAATGAACTCAAAGAATAATCTTTCTTAGTTTCTTTTTTGCTTCTTAGTAACTCTGGTCATCCTGTGAAACTGTTGTCTAACATTATTGAAATTTTAATTCAGATTAGATCCCCCATTTGAGATGGAATGCCAAGTAAACCAGAATGAGCATGTTCGACATATTCTCTTTTTGTTTAATCAAGGTCACTGTAAGCGTTCTGAAAGCAAAGGAAGTATTTGTCGCAGATTACTTCCACAACACAAAGAACAAATCTCTGCAAGTACAGACTCGAATATCGGCGGCAGAGAGAAATGCCGAAAATTCAATTCGCCGGTACTATCTCCCAAAGCACAATGTGTGTAACCAGTCAGAAAAAATAACTCATTCTCCACCAAATGCGGTAGCCAAAAATGCTTCCATCCCCCAGATTCGAGAACACCAACTGCTTTTATCGGGTGAACATTTTTTCCATTCGTCGACAGCTGAGAGATGATCTCCAGTATTTTGCATATCAAAGTACGTTTATTGCAACTCCTGTGACAGACTTGTTTTGTTTTTTTTTGTTTTTTAATTCAAATATTCCATCTTCAGCATGTCATGCTGAATACGTGCCCTTTTGTTTGTTAATTAATTTTCTTTTTCACCAGATTTTCCGTCGTAAAATACACGCGACTCGCTGTCGCTTAGTTTGACGAGGTAAATCCCTGTTTCTTCGCTATAGTCACAAAGCTGCCAAAGCTGTTGAGATATTTATGCCATGTATGGAGATGAAATACTTCAAAACAACCAAATGATCAATGCTAAGCTTTGTGTTGAACAACTAAACAAGTTCAAAAAGGCAATTCAACGGAAAGACCTGACCAGTGTGATTATACAAATATATTAAATCTTACCGACATGACAAAACATGCCATTAAAGAGCTCAGGAAATTCTGCCACACCCATCATATTCTCCTGATTTAGCCCCTTCAGACTACCTTGCTTTCTAATAATTTGAGGAGTGTTTCATTAAACAATGATATGGAACTTAAAATGTGTCCTGATGAATTTTAGAATCAAGAACAGTAATTTCTACCATTTGGTATTGAACAGTTAGTAGGTCATTAGCAGAAGGTCATAAACAATCAAGTGGAATATACAGTTGAATGATTCATCGAAACTATTATAAATAATAAGTATCAAAGTAAATAATAAAAAAATGAACAAATTTATGCAACAACCTAATAAATGTACATAATAAATGCTTTTATCAATTTTTTTTTCAGCCATGATCTGGGAGTGGAATTTTTGGAGTGATGACTTTCAGATCACGATTGCTTTAACTAGAACAACTAAAATGATACAAGTCCAAATAAATTAAAGTATAATATTGATCATTCTTCATCACAGAATTTCAGACAGACATTGTCATGCAGACTTTATGCACCTGTCAGCATTTTTCACCTCTATATAGCAGCTGCAAGCAATAATCTTTGGCATTAAAAAATATACTTTTAATCAATAAAAAATGCTTTACACCTTCCCCCAATATCAAAGACATTTTTTTTTTATCTTGCCATGACTTTGTTCAAAGATATGCATATAACCCAACTGTGATATTGTCGGTGCTCATCACTGAAAATATTTTATATGAATATAAAGCTTTCTTACAGTTTCTGCAATTTGAGTGCAACCAAAAAGTGCACCATTTCTTTCATGGTTACATAGCAATTAGCTTTTACAATATCCTGCAATTTTCCTTATCCAGATCCAAAGATTGAGTTGTTTCAGTGGATTAAAATGATATGAATTCTTCCTTGACTCATCTTAGAGTTCCTGGCTATTAATAACTGGAAATCAAGAATTAAAGGACTCATTTTTGAGGATCTGTTTCCCCATATACTCACTTCCTAATTGCACATAAATGATTGTGGCATTTATTAAGATGCCTCCAAAAAATAAATATAATGCAAGATTCTCAACTCCTCATGAGAATCAATCCTTTTCTCAACATTATACTTGATGAGGAGTAATGATTATTGACACAGAAATTGAAATCAACAAGCTGAATTCAAATTCTAGTCAATTCTGTTTTATTTACTTCATACTAATGACCTTGGAAATGGCATGAATTTATCTTCCTCTAGCCATATGACCCATAACTGGGCAGACTGGGCTTTCTTGGCTTGAGGTAGCAAATAGTCTAGAAAAAAGAAAAGAAAGTGGGTAGACTATCACGTCCTAGACACACCAACTGCTACCAGCACTGCAGTACATGTTCTTGCCTCTAACATTTAAAAAGATAAAAAAAATTTTTTAAAAAGTCACATAAATTCTATGCCTGAAATCTCCACAACTATAGATTTTGGCAACTTCCTAACCAACCAAACACTGATTTTTAATTATTGACTTGCAAATCTCTTTACTTTGAGGTTTGCTAATCAAACAATGTCATTAGAAAAAAATGACTTTTATTTCAACCAAATCTACTTTGGTGAGACAGAATGTGATTCACATTAATCCTATAAATGCTTCATATTTTTAAATCTTAATCTATCGTGGTATGGGACTTCAGGGTTAAAATGAACAGTTGGCTTACCCATGCCATGAAGGTTAATGGAGGATGATAATGACAAGGTAACACACGGGTTACTTTGAGAGAACAAGATCAGGATTTTATTTATGAATTTACAAAATATTGTGTCAGAAGCTTGTTTCAAGAAAATAAATCAGAAATTTTTAAAGTCCGTAATTTTTAACAAATTGCCATGAAGAGAAAATGTTCATACAACAGAATAAATCATCTGCCACAATATTCAAAAATATTTAAAACAAAGGTAAGAGAGTTTGTTGTTCACAGAAGTGATATACAGTTGCATATGTTCAAAAACAAAGATTGTTTGAAGTACTTAGCTTTCTTGGATTGTTGAAATAAAGTTATTTGGAATTCTAAGTGCTTCGTTAAGGCTGACAATATAATTAGTGAGTTATTTGACACTGATGAAAATCTGAACGTTGGACACATGAACAGAAATAAGACTTTTCACATGAATTCAGGCTCTCTTCTGTTAATTTAACTTTTTTCCTTTTTTTTACATCAAAATGGATTTCACATAGGCTTGCTATTTTCTTTTCTTTCTTGGCTTAATGGCTAAATCCTGTGAAAACAAGATTTTCATTGTCCAAAGAAAATTTCACATAGACTCATGAATTTGTTTTTGTCTTGGTGAGACCAACCTGAAAAGGGATAGGCTATCTTGCACTAGACACATCCACTGCTGCCCCTATGAACCTAATGTATGAAAAAAAAAAAAAGTAAAAAAAAAAACTATCTCTCTTTGTGTACTTTTGAAGTATGTAACTTTGCTGGACAAACTCTGTGAAGCCAAATTTTTCATTGAGCCAAAGAAAATTTCATGCACTTTCGCAAATTTCTGTCTTTTTCCTCAGCTCACCTGAATTTGAAGAGCGTGGGTAAAGGGAGTTATTATTATTTTGTGCTAACCACAAATCTTTAAATAAATGTTGATATATATATATATAAATAAAAACTGAGTTGATGTTAGTAAAATTTGGTTTTAAAAAATGATACAGTTAAAGCAGCAAAAAAAAAGAAAAAAATCCAGCCTTCATATGACAAATATGAATCACATTCTGTCTGGTTAATGTAGATTTAGTTGAAATGAAATCCATTTTTCTGATGACGCTGTTTGATCAGTGAAAGACATCAAAATAAGAGGTTATCAAAATGTCTTTCATGTTTACCATTCCATTTATATCAGATTGACAAATGCCAACAAAACAGATGGAAATTCTATTTTGTTGCTTTACATCTTAAGTACAGAACAGAAAATTATTTTTATTATCTTTGTCTCATAATAGTTGTTACAATTACATTAATGTGTCCTACCAACAATTTTATATTGGTACATTTAAACTTGACAGTAGTATTTTTTTTAACAATGTGAAGGTAAGCTGTTCGAAGGTAAGCAAAAATTGAAAATTGCACTGTGTTTAGAAATTTTAGTAGCTAATAACAACTTTAAGTGGAAATTTACAAAAGTATAAAACTGATAATTATGTTGGATGGAAATGATTCCTGTAAAATGATTAAAAAAAAAGAAAAGAAAAAACACTGAAAAAAAAGTACCAACAAATACTGACATGTAAATTATTAAAATATTTCTCAGAATTAATAAATTATTTCATAGTCATCAACTTTAGCTTTCATTTTCTTTTTATTTACAAATAAATAATGATTTTGGAGCAGATTTCATACAGTAAATCTAATTACACAATATCAGATTTTATTATACCAGTTAATGTTTTCACCATAAAATTAGTATTAACCAACTGATATTGGTATCATTTTCTGGGTATATTTAGAAGATAAATATACCATGTGAATTTCAGCTTATCTTACTTATCCTTATTACAAATATTGATAATAACTTGCTTTTCACAATAAAATTGATGAATTGAAAGAATATGGATTAAATCCAACAAAATGATTAAATACTGTAAAAGTATGGAAACCTTTAGAATTTTGGCATGTTTCATGATTTATATATTAAAACAAAACACTTCCACACTGCACCATTCCAAGAAAATTTTTGATAAAACTGTTAAATAATGAGATACATCAGACTTATTAAGGCTTTTTTTTTAATATTTGTTCCATATTTAATAATCAACAAAATTTGTATTAATTGGTATTGGTAAAACCTTCAGGATATATTAACATCAATGTTAATTTCTAAATATAATATAATATCCTTGTCTTTCAATGTTTTATGATATAAACAAACTGCAACATAAACTGTCATCAGTTTTGTGTGCATTGATTTTGTTAATTTTTCCACTCATTTTACGTTATTATTGCCTTCTTGACATTCTATAACCTTCTTCACTCCCTTTATAACTGATTTTGTTAACATTTCTATTATTTTGATTTTTAACATTACTAGAAACATCTTTTTTTATTGTTATATCTTTGCTTGAATTCTCATCTACATGCCTTCTAATGATGGATCACAAATTTTCTCTTTGATCATTATCTGAAGATGCTAGGGGTCATTCCATTAATTTGGTATTTTTAAAACCTTTTTTGGCAACATGACCAATAGTCAGGTTTCTAGAATATGAATGAGCACAGTTTTGCAAGGATAGATGCTTTGACTTACCCGGATGTGTCTTGTACCACTCAATCAAAAAACAGACTTGTTCAAAACTTTATAATAATTCTTTGCATTTATTTTAGCCTTTACCCTGAAGAGTCCTACCATTTTTATTTTATAATCGCTAAAAAAAATTACTCCACCTTTCACCTGTTGGTTGACTATTTCCATGAGAGTTCCAAACACTAGCCAAGCCATCAGGTCCATCCAATGTAGCTCTACAATCATCAATAAATTTTCCTGTGGAGAAATCAGTTTTCATGTACTCCTTAATGTTTCGCTTTGTGATTTTACATTAAAGGTGGTAGTTTGGCTGCTTTCATGCCTTAGATAATTATCTTAATATTATGCATGTTTTCTCTTTGCACTTGTAATACAAACTTCTTCAAATATTTTCTTGCTAGTCAATCTACTTTTCTTGTTTACCAATATTGGTGGGTTAATAGTAGTTCTTATTGGAAAAACATGCAACATATTATATAGTGTGCATGTTTTTTCTTGGTTTGGTTAATTTTGTTTTATGGCATATCAACACCTCAATGGGTTATTTAATGCTGATAAGATTTTTAGGATATGTTTGTATTAATATAATATGCATTCTTTGTAAGAAATCAGTTTGTAGATCAGGTTTCATTGATGGTTTTTGTTGAGAGTCAAATCTATTGCTGGTAATATTCTTTTTTTCAAAAATTGTATTGCTGGTAATTTTTTTTTTTAAATGTATTGCTAGTATTTTTGCTATAAAAATCTATTTTTATACCTTTATAGTGTTTTTAACCCAGTTTGAGTGTTAACTATTTGCCCATAGCTGGAATCCTAACTGAGTGAACCTGGGAACAACAGCAATTAAGAGGTGGTTTCATGCTCGTCAAAACCTCCTGATCAAAGGCCTTGCTGCCAGATGTAGCAGGATGAGTTTCTTCTTGGCAAAAGGAAACATACTATCATAAACACACATGAGCGTGTGCGTGTGTGTGTGTGTGTGTGTGTGTGATATATACATTTTATAATGCATAGTAATTGAAAGATAAAAATGTCTAAGTTTATAATAAGCAGATTCATTTTTTATTGAAAAACAATGAAGAAAAAATGGAAATTTGCAGGAAAAGTTATCAGGGAATCTGGAATCTCAAAGAAGAAGAAAGTAAATAATAAAAAATGATGCTTCTAAATTAAAAAAGAAATCAAAAATGAATAATTGGCAATTAACAGATGAAGAGAATGATTAAGACTCCAGACAGAAGTTATATATATATATATATATATATATATATATATATATATATATAAGTGCTGGTGGTAATAAAACAATGCTTGATATAAATTAACAGAGCTAAAATTTATACTAATAATAAATATATATATATTAGTTCTTCATCATTTGGTGAGGAACTAATATATATTTATTATTAGTGTGTGTGTGTGTGTGTATAAAAATTTCAGGTAGAATATATCTGAATAAAGACAATAGGAAAACTTGTCAACCAGACATTGTGAATATAATCTAAATAAATGAATGGCAAATTCTCTCTGTCCACCCATGTATCTGAATCTCCTCTAACTTGGCCACACTTGCTCTACATAGACATATTATACCTTTTTAGAATCAGGATGATTCTGGGATTGAAAATCTGCCCTTCATCTGGTGCTTGAACATCCAACATTGGGATTTAAATTCAGATGAGGAAGAAACAGTTAAAAATTCAAATTTCAAAATAACTGTAAACAATCAGTGATTTCAAGTTTTTAATTTACACTGAGTTTAAAGTAATACAAAAACTTCAAAATGCCACAGAATCAGAGTTAAAGTGCGAGGTTTTCTGACATGAGGCTTTGAAGTTCCACAGAGTTTGTGATTTGAAGAACTCAATTTTCAGACTGGAATTTCAGTCCAAATCATCTTTTTGCTGAAATTGGACTTCCAAGCTGGAATCAGAGTTAAAGTGAAGGTTTTGAAGTTCCTTAGAGTGAACTGAGAAATTCAAAATCATTTCTTCAAAATTATCATTGCTGTTTTCTAAATTGGATCAAAGGTCTATTCAGTTTTGGGGTGCAGTAGCTAGCTTAAAAGTTGACATGGAGTCTTGTCTTGTAAGTGATAGATTCTCCAGGCCCTCTTTCTAAAAAGAGGAAATTTTCTAACCCTCCCCTAGCTGATTAGGCACCCCACCCCATTTATTATTTTCTCACTTTTTGACTCCGTAAATTATTTTCCAATCACCACTTTTATTAAGATATCCACCCCAATTGACTGCATATTAAAAAAATGTTTGACCCCACACTAATTATTAAGGCCCCCCCACCACCACATTTTAGGCACTTAAGAGTAAGCATTCAAACTTTGTCCAGATTTCTTACTTGATATGTAATTGATTTATATCTCAAAGTAACCCTGACAAATATTGCAATGCAAAAAGAAGATACTTGTTTTTCTTTAAAGAAAATATTCTTTCCTTTTTATGACTCTTTTTGTTGTTGTTTAGTGATTCCTAAGATAACATGCTTAAAAATGGGGAAAAAATCTTTCCAATAGGAGTAAGCTTTCTCTTTCCAAGTAGGTAGGAGGGGATGTTTTTATTTTTATTTTCCTGCAAAAGCTGAGTTAGTCGCTTGTCCCTCCAGAAATTACAAAATTTAATAATCAATACCAATTTGATCTTGATTCAATTTGCACGTTGTTTTTTTGTCTTTTTAAAAGTCTCGCTCATAAGAAGTCGTGTGAAAAGAAAGGAAAAGAGATACAGAGAGGAAAGGAAGGGGGATCTCAAATAAAAATATGAAAACAGATAAATATGCTATTCACCGCATCTAAGTCTGTTAATGCAGAGCTACCTGTCAGCCATGCAGTCTAATATTTGGGTAACAAAAACAAATTTTCTCTCTTTCCAAAAAATTTTCATTTTTTTAAATTTCAATTTTGTAAATAGTTTTCCAAAAGGACACTGAAACTGTTGAAGACACTGATTGAACAAGAAAAAAAAAACAATGAAAATCTAAACTCCAATCTAATATATAAAATGGCTTGTCAGTATGTTTCTATTTTATGCAAGCATAAACAATATGATTTATCTGAAACAAGTTTAGAATGAAGTACCATTTGGTCAATGCAGAAATAATATCTGTCTGAATTTATAGGATGAAGAGTTGGCATTATTTACATTATTGACACTCAAACTATTGTCTTCATCCTTGTTGTTGTTATCACAATGTTTCTTAATTAAGTGTGTATGTGTGTGTGTATGTATATATATATATATATATATATATAATTTAGGTTTGCTCTAATTAGCGTATTAAGCACTTTATTTAGTTATTTTACTTACTTTTTTCTTTGGACTATGAACTTGGATGCTAGACGATTATTTTCTGCCGACGTACATGTTCTGTGTTCTTTCTTTTTTTTGTACTTTTTCTTTCCCTTTGGTATTGGTTTGTTTATTCACAACTCAAGGCACCTATGGTTTTACCGAACGAGTATAATTTCTTATATTTATAAGATTATTACTAGTATATATATATATATATATATATATATATATATATATATTTAAATAAATGTCTAATACCACAGAACTTGTAAATAGTTTTAAACAAACAAAACTGCCTATTTTTTTCCTATAAAGGTAACTTTTTTCGTCCCGCCCTTAGAATCATTGGTGACTAGCAAAGTGTTAGTGAGAATCGCAGGAAAATAGACAAATTGGGAAGAAACAAGGAACTACAAATAAAATACAAATTAATATTACTTAATATTAAAAAGGGGAAAAGCAAAAAATATATATACATGCACAAGTGTCGGGACGGTTGCCATAGTAACGGAGCTAAAGTATGCAGAGGTGAAGCTGGTTGGCATAGATTGACCTTCAACTCTGTCACACATACACAATAAGTGATAACCTTGCTCACTCCCATTATTTATAGGAGTGCATGGAAGGAAAGTGTGCAGAGTGTGGTTATCTCACCACACCACAGAGGTTCCATCAGTAACTATGGTGTGTGCAGCAGTTTTTTGGTTTGGGGCCAAGACAATATTCCTCAGGTCAGACAACCACCATATTCCCTAAATCTCAACTATTGCAAGTTTTTCCTTTCCCAAAACCAAATCCCATTTGCAAGGAACAAGATTTCAAGATGGCGAGGAAATCCAAGAGTATGCAATGAGGCAGCTGCTCACTATCTCAAAAAAGCAGTTTCAAGAATGCTTCTATCAATGGTAACAATGCTGGATAAAGTGTGTGGCTTTGGAAAGGGACTATTTTGAAGAAGATTAAATGATGAATTCATATAGGTTGTAGTTTTCTCTTTACAGCACCAATCCCAATACTTTTTGAACAGATCTCATGTGTATATATATATATATATATATATATATATATATATATATATATATATATATATATATATATATGAATAAAGACAAAAGGAAATATTATCTGACCTTTGGATCTGATAAGGTAATTTATTGCCCTTCTTATCCTTAGAAATCCCAATGCATTTTTTTTACAATGGCTTTCAGCCTGTACAAGGCCTGAGGACCACAGAGTAAGAGGCTGATATGTGGTGGAAGATAACTGGGAACTGGTTCTACAAGACAGGGATTCATGGGAAGAAGCTGCTCAAGTGGAACTTAGATCTCACTGAAGGAATGTGAAGGGAATGAGGGTGGTTAACTACAATGTGTCATGGCTGGTCTTAGATATAAAGGTTATGACTGGTGGAACTAAGGAGTGTAGATCATTTGAAAACATTCCATGGAAATAATGATAGATCAGCAAGAGGCTTGTGGCATTTCATCTGTGAGAAATGGCATGTAAGATGAAAAATAATTTGTCACCCACAAGGACACAGAGACACTTTTGGATTCTATTGAAAGTGGAAAGTGAAAACTGGGCAACTCCAGTCCATAGCACTCAATTTATTGTTTTATTCCAACCTGAAGAAGCCGTGATCAACAGACATTGGCGAAATGCATTGTTTATAAGTTTTTCCATTTTGTTTCATCATTTCCACTTTTGTTTTGGATACTGTTATACACGCTACAAACACACATACATATTATGTAAATATAAAAATTAATATGAAGATATAGGATCGAAATGGGCTAATAATTGAATAAATTTCCAAGGACCAACAAATAATGAAAGAAAAGAAAAAAAAATTCTTCAGAAGCAGATGAATGTTCTGATTGCATGGCAAAGGTTAAGGCTTGAATTTCTGTCTTGAACATTCAGCATATGTGTGAGTTGGGGGAGTGATCAAGTAGGTGAGAAGTAGTGAATAATAGAATTAGAAAGAGAGAAAGAAACAAATAGAAACAGGCAGAAATATGAGAGGTGGAAAGAAAAAAGAGGAAAGATAAAAGATTTGAGTGAGATAGATAAAAACATAGATATGAACAGATGAACTTTTGATATTTCATTTCAGAGACAGAAATTTACAAAGATTGACAGAAAACAAGAGAAAGAAAGAAAGACAGTAAGAGAGAAATGTGCATGTATATATATATATATATATATATACACATACACACACGTGTATGTATATACACACACACACGTATGCATATATATATATACACATATACGCACACACGTGTATGTATGTGTGTGTATATATATATATATATATATATATATATATATGTGTGTGTGTGTGTGTGTGTGTGTGTGTGTGTACATACATATATATGCCCCACTATATTTGGTGATGTATAAAGCCTCACACACATTTTTTGGTGCATGGTTACTGGAACTACATCTATTACTTATTTAGCCCAGCTGAAAATATTTTTTTGCACAGTTATTTCAAATTTTGAGAATTCTAATTTTTGTAGGAAAAAAAGTTGATCTTCTATGCCATCAAAAACTATATATATATATATATATATATATATATATGGGTGTGTGTGTATGTATGTATGTATGTATATGTGCATATCTGTGTAAAAAATACAAAATATTTCTGATGGTAATTATTTGGCTAAGAATGTGGAATGCAGTCTATAGGGTCACAATAATAAATATTAAATTGGTGCAGTGGGAGGAGAGTGCAAAAAAAAAGATTCTACAATCATAGAACAATCCATAATAATGATAAATATAAAAGTAGTACTAATCATTTGACTTGCTATTTGGAACTAAAGGAAAACAATAAAACTAATCCCCAAATGATATGGGGAATATTAACTGAAGCTAGGGCTTATAACAGTAAAGGTACTAAATGAAACCTATGTCTAACTGAAAAACTGATAATTCTACAGGGGGTTGCGGATGATATATGCTGAACAAGTGGCAAGAACAGATGGCAATCTGTAGACATAGGAACAAATTCCTGGTTAAAAAAAAAAAAAAAACCAGAATAAGCAAGAAATTTATATTTAGTTAAACCTCTAGTTGGTTAAAGTAGGTACTCCCATTAGTGGAATTGTGAAGCAGAACAAGTCCATAGGGAAAAAATCTTAGACAAGATAATATTATCATGATCATGATTCCCTCCCCCACCCTGCTTCCCCAATAAATAACACACATTCTAGTTTGCAACACATCATGAATGGTTGCTTCCTTCACTGCCTAATGATTGTGTAGATGCATCAAACTGAAAGTTGCAGTGGTAGGGGGAGAGATATGAGATAAGAAATATTTACTATTATAGTTAAAGTTTTCTATTTTACATAAATAATTTTATGACTTTAATACTTGTGAATATATATATATATATATATATATATATATATATATATATATATATATATGAAGAAATAATGAAATTGATTAGGTTTCTGCATTTCTATATACATGTACATATGTATGTATATATAAAGTATCATACATTGAGTTCTGTTGCTAATAAAACAAAAAATAATAATAAATACAAAAGTTACATCCCTTGCATAGGAAAAACCTCTTGAATTTGTATTTGACCTTGGAACACTGTAATATGCAGTAAAAATGAACAGTGAAAAAAAATTTTGAATTTACAGAACTATGTATACACATCCACAGACAATTTAAATCCCTGAAGATGTTCTCAGATGTGATTGAAAGTACTTGGGAAAATAAAAACTATTTGAAAGAAAATTTTGGTATTTTTCTTAATCAATTTTCTACAGCCACCAAGAAATTAATTCGTGGACTTGAGAGGATTAAAACAAAAATAAATAGACATAATACGTCTAAATTATTTAACCAAACCTGTTTGAATGAAAATATGCTGCCTAAATACACACACACACACATATATATATATATATATATATATATATATATATATATATATATATATATATATATATATATCTCAGATTATTGCAAAAGTTTTTGCTCAATTAAAACATTAAAAACAAAATTTTACATATTCATGAAAATAACCTTTATTAGTCAAGTATATAGTCTCTCTTGCTTTGAACAACTGTCTCTCATTGTTCTACTAGGTTACTGATGCCATTTTCATAGGAACTTAGTGTTTTTGTTGGAAGAAGTTTGTTTGCAATTAACTGTACGGAGACAAAATTTTTCAGAATTTCCAGAACAAATGAAAATCTGAAGGAGTCAAGTCATGAGAGCATGGGGGATGCTGGAGGGGTCCCATTCCAACTCTTTAAGCTTCTGCAATGTTTGTTTTGCAACATGTGATCTTGCCTGGTGGTGGTGGTGGTGGTAAATGATATCTTTTCAATTTACCAAAATTGGCCAATTTTCTTGAATAGCTGCACTGAGATTTGTGAGATGATTGCAGTACTTCTTTGCGGTTATTGTTTTGCCGGCTGGAAGTAGCTCAAAGTAATTATCCCTTTGTAATCCCACCAAATGGACAGCAAAACCTTCATTGGATGTAAGCCCACTTTAGCCACAGGTTCTACACATTGACAATATTGTTTCCAGCTCCATTTACATTGATCATTATCATTAACAATACATTTTTCATTGACTTTTATGGCGTAACTGCAAAGTAATAACTGTAGAAATATAATTGAGGTTGTTCTGTTCCATGAGAGAATGTGGAAGCTATATGTAAAGTTTGGAAATGAAACCCAGTCTTTTAAAATGGCAAAGGGCAGTTGAGATATCCATTTTCAAACACTTAGCAATCTCTTCTTTGGTTTATTGTTCATGATGGCAAGTAGAGCATCTTCATTGATGTCAGAACTTTGCTTGGAGCATGATTGATGGTTTAGATTAAAATCACCCTGACAAAATCTGACCAACTACTTTTCGACCATCTGAAGATCTGGAGTATGATCCAAATGAATCTTCTGAACTTTTTTTGTTGCAGTTTCAACACTTTCTCTTTTCTGAAATTCATATGGCAAAAGTTCAATTTTTCATCCTCCATATTTAAGGTGTTCAACAAAGTCTGACTCACAACTGGACAATGCAAGGTTTAAATCTAGAACACACCAAAAATCAGCAGCAAAAAAAATAAAATAAAATTAAAAAAAAAAAACAGTTTCAATTTGCAGTCATTTTGTACTAACAATGAAAATTGGGCACAAATTTTGCAATATATATGAAATTGCATATTTGAGCAGCAATCCCAGGTTTCAGTGACAATGACTGACACCGTGTGTGTGTAAATTTATATATATATATATATATATATATATATATATATATATATATATATATATATATATATAACGATATAGAATCCAATTTATAAGATAAAATAAAAATTTTAAAAAATTTAGAAAAAAATCAATAATTTTAAAAAAATAAACTGCATACATGTTCAACAGGTCAAGTTTATTTAACCTTTAGCATGCTTGTGATGAAAAATTGTTGCTGTAGAATTCTCTCCCTTTGCTGCACTAGGTGCATTATGTCACCTTGAGACAATTAATAAATAAACACTTGTCAACTGTTATTTGCAGTATTTTAAGCAGGAAATCACCTACTACTGCTTTGGAACAAAGCTACACTTTTGTTTTCCGTAGCCATTTTGAATTCTTCTAGATTCTACATGAGGTGCAACATCAATTAAACCCATGTCAATTATTTTGCAATTTTTTGTAAGCAAAAAATTCGACAAAGCCTTTATTCAGGAGTTTTCTTTTCATTCAGACTCTGATGATGATTTTGAAGGCTTTACTCAAGTGCATATTGATGGTGAAGTGGTTGAAGATGATAAGTACGCATCACTCTGTGGAGGAAAACTATGATAACCACTAGCAGCTACCCATAGTTGATTAATTTTATGGACGCTACTGGCAACCATTGATATACCTGACAGCCTTTTTAAAGGTGAATTATTTTGTCTATTTATAAACGATGAAAGAATAACTTTATTTGTCAACAAGACAAATAAATATGATAGGTGAAAGAAAGAGCAAACAAATGCTGGTGTCTTCTCGTATGTAAATACAAAGAAGCACGTAACTTTTTTGACAAAATGAAGGCCTTCTTAGCCATTTTGCTTCTTATTGCACCCAAGAACTCCGCAAAAAGTAATAAAAGTTAAAGTAAGCCAAATTGTTAATGTATTTGTTTTTATTTTTCTATTTTGTGTTTCAATTTTTTTGTTTTCAACACCAAAACATGCATGCAAAATGTAATGCATTACATCAAAATATTACCCATCCATTCTTTTATTAGTATACAAAATATAAAATCCATACACACAATACAAAGAAAGTTATAACAATTTTAAAACAGTAGGTGTTCATGTTTTTTGCCCTCAAAAAAAAAAAAAAATGCAGTGACAGGAGGAACAATTCTAGAAAGAAATTAGCATGGTAAAGTTTAATAAATTTGTCCTCAGATTTGAGGATGGCTTCAATGCATACTCAAAAGAGCTGTTCTTTTTTATATAATGGCCATCATATCAATGATGGCAGCATTCATCAAGCTTTTGGTTTTATAGGGTGTTGCTGTTATGATTTCCTCTTGATGAGACTCCAGATATAGTCATGCAATGGATTCAAGTGAGGAGAGCCTACAGGCGATATGTGGCAATAACAGGGGTGAGACAAATGCAAACATTTTAAACTGGCTGTTTGTAGATATATAAGCCATGTAAGGAGGGAGCAGCATCTTGCTGAAACATGACTGATCTCTCCTGTGACAACCTAGTTTCCTACAACTTAATGTTCATGTCTAGCACGTTGATGTCAGCATTGGCTCTAAGGAAAAGTTCAGAAGAAGTGGTATGGCATGATATAACATTTATTGCTCACAGCGCCTAAGCCCTTCACAGATAGTAGGAATTTAATGTGCATCAGCATGGGCACCTCCTCTATATGATTTGCAGAAAGCCATCTGTGGTTCCTATTGTTCGCTTGGCCATTTTCAAGAAGCTGCTTATCTCTGAGCCACAGTAGTGGGTGACTAGTGCCATGAGAATAGACTGAAAACTGACATGTTAATGCTCTTGATACATTTAAAAAATGCTAAAATTTGGTGGGATGTGTGGGAAGTGTAATGGATACTGACACAGAAAGTGGAATCAGTGTTGTATATTGCTACTCGGCTCAAATAAGGTGACGTACACTTGTATATAAAAATATATAAATATCTTCATTGTTTGAGTTGTGGTGAATGGGTAGAGTGAGGGAGAATCACAGGGATTGACAGAGATAAATATTCAGTGAACCTCTAGCCAGATTCTTTGGCTGAACCAAGAATTAGACTGGTTTTATAACATTTGGACACCCACGCAACTTTGGTTGGCCATACATCTTCCAGCATGTGCCCACGCAAGCACACATTTCCTTCTACTCAGGACACCTGTGTGTCCTGATTATTTTAACCACCAGATGCATTTCCTGTTTATGCTATCACCGATTCTGCTCACACACTGATGCAGCGGAAGTAAGGTCAAAGGTCTTTCCTCAACAGATATCCAACATCAGTGGGCTGAGTTCAAATTCTGGGCTAGTCTGTTCACTTTCACACTGATGCATTTGGGAAAGATATGAATCTGTTTTTTCTTCTTCCAGCTATCGGTTAATAGAATGGTAGATGAGGCAACCAATCTAAGAGAAAGAAAACTTTAAAGTTCAAACCATGGAGAAAGCAATGAAAAACCACTCTACTATCTTTCCCAAGAATGCATGGCAGTTCACATATAATAAAGAAAAGGAATCTATGGAGAATTATGATCGCCTATGTCCTGTAGAGACATGGCATTTTGAGAAACATTTGGTGCATGACGGCACATAACTAGCCACTAAAGGCATTCTCAAATACCTAGCAGACATACAAAGTCTGTCTGAAAAGTAACAGGACTGGTGTCAGAAATAATTGAATTCCAAACAACAAGTTACAGTGTTTCACCTTCAAAGTACGTCCCTCTCGAGTCTAATGCACTTTTCCATACTTCTTTGCCACGCTTCTAAGACTACTGAAAATATTTGCCTTGGATACCTCTCAGGTCTGTTGTTACGACCCTCTTGATGGCCTCTAAGCCTTCAAAATGAATCCCCTTGAGCTTGGTGAAAAGAAGAAAGTCATAGGGAGCAAGATCAGGTGAATAGGGAGTTTCTTCCATTATGGCAATGTTCTTCTCGGCCAGTAACTGCCAGATGCTCAGGGCATTGTGAACAGTTGTTTTGTCATGGTGAAGCAGCCATGATTTGTCCTGTGGAGAAATCACACGTGGAAAAATAATGCAATAGTTGCAGAAAGTTAAGATTACAGTTATATACTCCCAAGATATAATGTTAGATGATAACACAATCCACTTACCTCACTTTTGTCCAGAGCTCAACACAGCACACACAGTCCTGTTAATTTTCAGGAACACCTCATGTGTGTGTGTTTAAAATTTATTATATTTGGAGAGAAGAAAATTCTCAAAATCAGTGATAGAGCATTTATAGTTTCAGACATGAACCCATATAAATCAACACTCCATGGTGACTGTCAATTTAAATGAAAATTAAGAGAAAACAGAGATTTTTCTAAAATGAATGAGATTGAAATCACACTTCTTAAAAGTAATCTAAAGGTCATGCCCATAAATAACCCAAAGAACTAACCCTAAACAAAAAACTGGGGAGGGCAGGTTACTTAATTCTGCCATTTCCCTTAAGCTGAACTTTATATAACGCTTGCTAAGAGAATGATGGTACTTAGTTTGAAGATATTGCTGAGGTGTGAAACTGATGGTCACCATACAGTGGTGATTCCTATGTCTACACTGTCTATGCATGAACACACATAGAGTGAAAGTGAAAGAAAAGGAATGATGCGCTCAGATTAAGATAGATATGTATAACAGAAATAGTTATGAACCCACAGAGATAGAATGAGAGAGATGAAGGGAACAAGAGAAAGAGGATAAAAAAGAAAGTAAAAATCATAGAAATATATGTTGATCAAGATGAATAGATTGCTGGATATGGAAGGAAGGTACAAAGCAAAGAACAAAAAAGTGACAGAGAGAGAGAAAGAAAATAAAAATAAGGCAAATGGGATGAACCATTGAAATACCACTGAGCCCAGAAAATGATGATCTCACCCTTAAAAAAGAAATATCAATTCTTTCATTTTGTAGTTATCATATTTTCCTTCCCAGTTGCAATTTTCCTTCTTTTTACCACATTCTTGCTCACCCCACTGATTTCCTACCTCATGATTTACAGTACTTTTTTCATAGTCATGGTGGCAGGGCTGCATGAAAGAATTACTGGCTATGTATGTCATTGGTATGTGGCAATTTTATGCAATCATACCAGATTTTTCAACCCTGATCGGTTTGCTTGTTCAATTTCTTCATTGGCTTATGGCTATGTTGGTACAATTTTTCTCCTTCTCTGATTTCATTTTCTATCCAATATCGGTTGAAATAATCAGAATGAAATTGCAATCTATTGTCTACGATAATGGATATTGGTAAGGCACTGATTTCTTGGATATTTTCTTAAACAATTCTAGCCATTATCCCTGTCGTGTGTGATCTTACAACAGTAACACAGCAGTACTTGCAGAAAGAAAAGCAAAGACATTTGTCTTGAGACCACAAGTCGCTGATGTCAGCATGATTTCAATAATCTACTTTCGAATCATTGGTTACAGCAATGATATGGCTCAAAAGTTTCACAGCCGATATGCATTTCATAGAATTACCTGCCTTTTACGCCAAACCACAATCAGCAGGAAAATGGGAAGTTATTTTAGCTTCATGAATTCTTGCTCTTTATTCAGATATATAACAAATAATAAATCAGGAAGCTTTTTAAGGTGGGAGAAACTGGCTTTTATGATTTAATTTTGTATAATTAAAAATAAACATGTGGCTATAGTAATGGATATTGCTGTTAAAAATGGAAGCAGTCTGTTGCATTCACTTTCACACAAATGCCTTCGCAAAGGCATGAATCTGTCTCTTTAACACCTATAGGATAGTAGATTAGACAAAGCCCTCTAGACTTAGGTGGCAACCAGTCTAAGAGAAGGAAAACTCAAGATTACAAACTGTGTAGAAAATGGGAAACCATTCCATTACCTTTTCAAGAAGGCATTGCAAATTATAGATGATAAAGAAGGAATTTGTGTAATGCTATTATTGTCTACATCTTGAAGGACATGACATTTAAAAAAATAACAACAGAAAACAAACTAGTAAATGACTTTAATTCTATGGTACACTGACTCCTATATTAAGTGTTATATATACATATATATATATATAAAATCTCCAAATAAAAGAAAGAACAGATGAAGTAAAATTCCGCTGTTCATACCATTCGCTTGAAGCGGTACAACGTAGTGCTGAAACACGAAAGCTATTGTGTAGTAATCTCAACAGGTTTTTGTTTTAATATCTAAAATAAAATGATATATATATACACACACAATTAAATAGAATAGTCAGTGTTTAATTTTTCTAATGTATTTCTTCTATTTTTGAATAAGGATAACATCTTATTGATCTACAGTTTTGAGTACACTACTCAATATCTTATTCCAAAATTGGAAAAATATAATAAAAATTAAACAAATCAACTTTTGTCAGTTGTTTTTAATCATACTTGTTTAGATGTATACTTGCTGACACAATATATCTTGTCTGTGTGTGTGTGTGTGTATGTGTATATATATATATATATATATATATATATGTATGTATGTATGTATGTATGTATGTATATCTAAGCAGCATATATTCATTCAAGCATGTCTCTACTAAATAATCTAAACATATTAAGTCTATTTATTTTTATAACAATCCTTTCCAGTTCTCTAATCAGCTTCTTTTTGTTAACCCAAGTTCTTTCAATTTCCTCTGAGATCGTCCTCAGGGGTGAATTGTAAAGACAAACTTAATGTAAATCTAATCATTGTAATGGTGATTTTTGTAAACATGCATGAACACACTCTCTTATTATTTTAAAATTAACCATTGTAGTGACAATGTTTTGTAAACCAGCATCCACAATGCAAGAGAGGTAACCAGAGATAGTAAACTGCAAAATGGTGTTAAATATTAGTCAACTCAAATGCATTTTAAAACATTGCTACTACACTTGCAATAAATTTTGTTCAGTATTGGTTGTTTATATATATATATATATATATATATATATATATATATATATATATATGCAGAAAGCACTGATGGCCATTTCACCCTATATTTGGGACTCATCAGCAGTGTACATCCATTACCGAGAATCGAACTCGGACTGTTACGATACGACGCAAACATCATACCAACTGCACCAACGAGCTGAGTAGTTAGAATGTTTGCTTTCTGACCATGAGACCCGGGTTCAAATCTCACCACAGTTGATTTGTCAGGAAGGAGACTTCCTGATGTTATCGGTCTGGATGGGGATGATCTCAGCATGTGGCTCCTTTGGAAAGTGCCTGAAAACCACACCACGGGTTGGCCCAAGCCTTGTGAGTGAAACTGGGTAGACAGAACATTGTGACCAAGGGTTTGAGTTTGCTGGCCTTGTTCAGATTGTTGATCATTCTAGATAACATGTTCTCTCCCAGAAACTAACTAAGGTCTGCTCAATATAGTTACAATATAAACCACAGGTGGGCTAGGTGGATGTTGAACAAAGACAAATGTGCCTGAATGAGTGTCTGAATTAGAAATTGGCTAGCTGCCCTAATAGACAGGTATCCTTGAATATGATGACAGTTTACCCTATGGAAATTAAGGTCTAATTCCTGTCAGAGAGTGCATATTTTTCTCTTTTAAGATTTCTTGAATATTCAGGCTGGTAAACAAAAATAAATATACTCAAATATGAATATCCACTAAAAATAACATTTAAATAATAAAAATCTGCCAGATTAATAAATAAAAAAAATTCATCTCCTTTCTTTATAAATATATGTGTGTGTGTGTGTGTGTGTGTGTGTGTGTGTGTGTGAGAGAGAGAGATACAACTCTATATATCAGACTAATAGTGAGTAACTGAATGATAAAATGGAAAAAAATCCTCTCTTATGCATTATTTAGTTTAAGACTGCTTTAGACTAAATGACGTTTTTATTGATGACACATATATCTGTAGGGGAGGAAACAAAATACAACACATACAAGTTCCAAATTGACATAGAGAAATGCTGAAAATTCAGGGATGCTTAACTTTAAATTTATATTTTAAAATTTTTGGCCCTTGATCAATCTAGATGCATAACCTAGCCAATCTCATTCAGCTTTCACTGCTGAAATTGATAGATGAATTGGCTTGAAATGATTAAAAAAGAAATAATTGAGTTTTTTCAATCATTTCACCACAAGCATGGCAATAAAACCACTAAGATACAAAGGAGTTACTAAATCGAATAAAACAATATTACATTTGAGAGAATGAGTCTTGTACCATCATTAGATATATATGACGATAATATTAGATATACAAACAGCCTAAACTGGAATTCAAATTTAGTTTGCCGATTCCATTTTCAGTGATAAGTTTCACGCCATGACCTTACATCATGATAGTTATAAAGTCATGAGAAAGTAGATAAAAGGGATATTGTCTTAATTGATATTTGCAGATTGTATGCAATTCCAGTAAAGTAATTTATCAGATGAGTTTTGTTCTCTGCTAAGTGCCAACACAGATGTGAATTGGATTAAAAAGATTTGTTAGATTGGGTCGCTGAATAGTAACTGAAGTTAAATGTTAAACAAGACCAGCAAGTGATCTTTTCATCATTGCTAATGCTCGGCCATACTGGATGATTCTACAGAGGCAGCTTAGTTATTGGTCTCAGATTCATGCACTAATTGATTAATAGTTAATAAATACAAACAAAACCTGTGCATTTTTGCAAATAAAATATACTTTTTTTTTTTTTTTTTTTTACTATAGAGGTCTCCATTGGTTCACAGTTTTCCTTTCGGTTCCAGTTAGCCATGGAAAAGCCTAGTGCCATGTTATCATTGCAAAGACCAATAATATAAGACCAAATCACTCATATATAAAATTATTGTTTATTTACTACTGTTCTTTGTCAATATTAGTGTGTATATATGTGCCTTTGAGTTTTTCTCCAAGTGTGGATCTTCCTCTGGCAAAAATGAGATAGACTCTGTTCTTTCCCTCCTGGGTGGGGCACTTATATATCTTTATGTCATCTGATTGTTCCACATGTATGCATACTTGACACACCTAGGTCAATCACCTGTTCACATGTTGGGGGCAGCCACTGACATTTGCACTTGGTCAACCCTGGCTTCTCTGATGATCTGATGTGACACAGTTTGCAAAGTCTATTTTGATATCTTCTAGTGTGAGTCCAGTATATACTGGGGTCACCACTGATCATTTCTTCTTGGAGCAAAAGTTCATTATGACATTCCATTTGATTTAGACCATAAATAATTCACATGTCTTAATAATATTTCCAAAGCAAAAGAGTATTGATACTGCCCATTTGGAGACACTGTAAAGTGCTTCCTTTAAACCTCCACACCTGTACTGTGGTGCATTATCACCAATTGTTATTTCTCCTTTTGGTAATTTTAGTTGGTATGTGCACTACAAGTGCATATGCTAATGACCTGAGGTATAGAATTTGGGTTTGCCAACATGGGGGGGGGGTATAAATCCATTTGTTACTAGATAGTCATCAGTTACCTGATGATTGCACATTTTACTTCTACATATGCCTGGCCAAACAACATAATCTCTAAAATATAATTAATAAAAAAACCAAACCCTAGCAATAATGCTGTTTTACCTGTGGATCATCAGGCAGTACAAGTTAGGCCTTCTTTTTTTTTTCGTTTGCTTTCACATGCTTATATATGTACATATAAATGTTTTAAGGCAAATGAAAAAAAAGGTGTAATTTTTTATTGCCCAATGATTCATAGGTTTGGATATTTTATTAAGTAAATTTTAGAAAAAAAGTTTAAATTGCACTGCATTTTCTATTTTTTAAAGAAATCACAGAGCTAGGTTCAAATTCCGGTTGAGTTCATTACGTTCACATTAGCAATATGATATTTTCAAACAACCCTAGCCATATCACGTTGCCACACTAGTTCCTGTACAATCAGTGAAGTTAAGCAACATTCATCCTGGTCAGTACCTAGATGGGTGGCCACTTGCAAATACCAGGTGCTGTGAGCTTGGATGTGTGGGTAGTGTAATGGATAATGGTTCAGAATTCTTAATTGAAGACCTAAGTTCCAATTTTAGTTCAGTTCATTATATTCACTTACATGCAAATACTCTTGGGAAATTTTTGAATGCAAGTCTTCTCCTCTCAGCTATATGTTAATTAAAAGATTTGTATCACTAAAATCATTATTATTTTAAAATAAAAAAATCCTTACAATCTAAAAATATTATGTGGCTTTAAAAATAACTTGCAAAAGGTTTATAAATCGTTGAAAGCAAATCAACCGAACACACCATTTAAAATTAAAGATAAATTATCACATTTAGTCCTTAGAATTCTTGTTATAAATTGTTTTGAATTTTTTTTTAGCAGGTAGAATTTTGGTTGATTTTGTTTAGCAGCATATCAACCACTATGGGTTATTTAATGCTCAAATCTAAATAATTTGAACATAAATTTTAACTAAATATATTTTGTCTAAATTATGAGATGAGGTATTGTAATTATTTTCATAGTTCAGACTATGGTCCTCCTCTTTATTGCCATATTCATGACATTTCAGCTCTTGTACTCTCAATGAACAACCAAGATATGACCATTCAAAGTTGTTCAGAAATTTCCCTCTCGTATGCTATTGGGCCAGAAGCCAATTTCAATAGTGCATAACTGAAGATGTAGGCTTCAAACAAGTGAAAAATCATTATAAATGTAATGTCATATAGGTAGTCTTGAAGTAAAAGAAAGATAATACTAATGGAATCAATATTTATTACATCAGTTCAGCCTAGACATTGGGGAATATTTTGTTCTCAAAAATGAAATAGTTAAAAATACCGTAGAAAGGCAACTCTGACGGCTCATTAAATTCCATTTCAGCACTTAATGTCTTGCAACAATTCATAGAAAACAGATTAAATTTATTTTTTTTATTCAGTTGTACATTAATAAGAAAGTATCTATTGGAGGTACATGCCTGAAACTTTACTAATTTGGGGATGAAGAATCCAACAAAATAGGTCTTTTCTCTGTAATATGAATACCTTTACGCATACATGTATCTAATATTGGAAAACTTTGTGAAATGATGTAATTTTTAACTTGTCAAAAAAGGGACAGTAATGACTACAAAAGTTAAAAATTTGTTTCATGAAATGAATCATTGGTTAATCCTTCAAACAAATTCTTATTGTAGTTTTAAACTCATTTATCTTCAAACTAAAAAAATCTGAAATGAATAAAATAGATTTATTGGAACTGATGAAAAAGACTTTCTGGATAGTTGGAATGGCATTCTCTCTTCTAATGCTGATTTGAAGTCTGAAATTCTTTATTAACTGTAACCCATTGGCCTTGGCACTTGTGACTGAAGGTCATTTCAAGTGGTTCTTCTATTACATAAATGCTAGAGTTGTTTGATTCACCCAGTACCTTTTCTTCCTCTCTTTAAAGATGGAGATGAAGTTCTATTAAAAAATGCTATCACTGTAATGTCTATTCCGTTCATCACCCATTTTAACTTTGTCAGTATACACTGCAAGGAATTTTGGATCTTCTTTGGACTGCTTTTCCCACTTAGAACAAAACTACTTCTCAGGGTGTTGAGTTAATCCACTGAACAGAAGATTAAGTGTAAAATTTATTAAACACATTAATAGGAGTCTGATGTGGAAAGCACCAATACATAAAAAAATAAAAATAGATACCCACTTAAAAAAGATGTTCTGCTTATTATCTTCCATAATGGCTTAAAGAAAAAATGATGAAAAGACAAGCATGTTTGCAACAAACTAAAAATGTCACCATCCTTTTTTTTAAAGAAAATGTAACAATTTCATTCTAAACTTCTAAATAAAACCTAATCCCTAGAATTAGTAAACAAAAACTCACAAGGAAAGGAAACTGATTAAATTTTGAAAATTACCTCCAAATTGCAAATCAATTTTTTATGGACCCATGTGCCAAAGTTAAGCTAAAACATATATGCCCTGCTGCTCATTTTTTATTTTCTTTTTATAAAATGTATCCAGTTTCAGTTTTTTAAAAAGAAAATGTAAATAAATTTTCAATTTAATCCCCAAATCCTAAGACCATTGCCGTCATCTTTATTGCCACGTGCACAACATTTCGGCCGTTGTACACTCTGGCCTTCTTCAGGTGACTGGAATTTCAAAATGAACTCTTTATTTCATCCACGGGGGTAGACTGTTCTAGTTCCACGTGTCATACCTCTCCAGGATGCCTCAGTTTGTGTTCACCAGTGCAGTAGTAGCCAGGTATTGAACTTACAACTGTTTGGTTCAAGTCACTGAATCCAACTGATGCTTTTTGCCACTGGGTCATGTGTCCTTGAAGATATCAGTGCATGAATTTTTAAAAATGTATTCTAAAAAATGAAAAATCTTTCTGTAAGCTTTTATTTTAGTTATAATTCCAAGGTAATAGATTAAATTTAATATTTCTAATAAGCAAAATACTTTGCTGTATTTCAAACCAAATTTAAATTGATTGAAATGATTTTTTTCTGCTTATCTTTAAAATCTATAAAATCATCAAATCTGTCAACACAACATAATACTCAAAACTCAATATTAAAAAAATCTTTCAAAAGTAAAATATACTTTTCTGAAACATTATTTGGGAAAAATTAGCTGATTTAAAGTTTAATTAATCTGAATTGAAACAAATATTATTTACTTTTAGTTTAAAATATAGCAGGTGAGTGTTTTTATGAGGTGTTGAATGAAATATTGACAACCTGATATTTGGGAAATTTATCAAAGAGTGACAATAACTACAAAATTACATGATAGATACAACGTAAATAGCCTTTTTGAATAATTTTTTTAACTACCCAGTAATTTTTAAATTTTTTTCATATTTTAAGCATTCTAATATTTTATTGAATTTTAGGTACTTTGGCTTTATAACCTTACTTATGAAGATGTTTATTGAAGAAATATTATAAATTTCCCAATAAATTTTAAATTTACTATAGTTCTCGCTCTTATTTTCTGATAATGTTGTGTATAGACATCAGTATTTACAAAAATTGCAATGCTTATACACATAAAATAAATTCAATTTTCTTTTTTTTAAATGTTAGGATTTGTTGAATTGTAGTAAACTTTTCCATTTAGGATTAGTAAATATACAAGGTAACCAAAAAAAGTTCTGTCCGTTTTTGAAGGAAAAAAAGAAAATGCTTCACAGTATGTGTCACTTATATTTAGTCTTCGAAGTAATCGCCATCAGCATCCAGCACCTTCTGCCAACGTGTCTCCAGCTATTCAAAGAATGTTTGACGCAAAGAAGTCCGTGAGGGCTTTGCGCAAGTCTGCTTCATTGGTGAAGGATTTCCCACGAAGATGATTATTCGGGGAGTGGAAGAGGTGGTAATCGGATGGCACAAGGTCAGGTGAATAAGGTGGATGGCACAAAGTCTCCCACCCAAGTTGCTGTATGGTATCCCTGACCACTCGCACGACATGCAGCCTGGCGTTGTCATGGAGGAAAAGCACACCTTTGCGATTCACCAGTGCTGGCTCTTTCTGGCGCAATGCCTGTTGCACACGTTTCAATTGCTGCGAGTATAGGTCTCCAGTGACCGTTTGGCCCATTGGTAGCAGTTCATAATGAACCACTTGACGACCTGTCCACCAGACACAAAGCATAATCTTGCGTGGTTGCATAGGCGGTCTTGCTGTGTAAGGGACAGCATCCTGAGGAGACAACCAATGTCTGGAACGCTTGGGAGTTGCATACAGAATCCACTTTTCATCAGTGGTAAGCTCTCGATTGAATAAGGATGCGATATGGTGGCCAGAAAGCAGCGATACACAGGCTGCCACTCGTCCCTTGTGTACCTCCAACAGCGTTTGCGAAACCCACTTGCTCAGATTGTACGTCTTACCTAGGCGGTGCAGGTGATATCTAACTGTTTCATCGGAAACATTGAACTTGCAAGTTCACCACACGTTAGACTACTGTCCTCTTCAATGGCCGCCTTCAGGACTCCGTCATTCAAGACCTGTGGTCATCTACTGTGAAGCTCATCATGGAGAGACAAATCTCCTGACTTGAATTTTCAAAACCAACGCCTTGCAGTACGTTCATCCACAGCACTATCCCCAAACGCTTGACATATGCAGCGATTTGATGCAGCTGCTGATAAGCCCACTTTGAAGTCGTAAAGCAAACAGACCTGAACGAGATTTCTAGACACTTCCATCCTTCTCACAGCTGTCTGGCTTATAACTGATGGTCGGGCACGGTGCGCATGTTTTTTATAACATCTGATATTCCTACTTCCGGCTGTCCAAATTTGAAAACAATTGCTACACGCATTTCGTATATATTTCAACTTCATTCAATGACAAATCAAAAAACGGACAGAACTTTTTTGGTTACCTTGTAGTTTTAACTTGGCCATTAAAAACTAATATAGAAAAGTTTATAAATTATTATAATTAAAAAAAAAATTCTTTATTCATCAAAAAATGGTTTTTCTTAAGACAATAGTGTCCATTATATATTTCATTCATAAAAGCAATTAAATAATGTCTTAGTTTTATTGAATTTTTTGTTTGATTCAGAGCAGTTTTTCTATAACAGGGGTCCTGTTTGACTAAAAGAATTTCATGATTTAAATTCTCTGATGAATTGTTCTTTTAATTAATATAAACTTTAAGCAATACAAAAAAAGAATTTCATTCATTTCTGAATAAGTCCTGAAAGTTTCATTGAAATCTGATAATTATCTGATACTTGAAAAAGAATTTCTACATCACTGTGTTTTTCACTGCAATAGAGACACTCAATTTCCCACACAAATTTATGGTCTCAACAAAAAGACAAAAAAATTTTAACCAAAATTTCCATGGTTCTGAAAAGCATTAAAAAATAATTTTTACATTTAAAATCCTTTGATCTTTCCTCTTAATAATAACACAAAGGTTTTGATGATAAATTTTTGTTGCACAAAACAAATGTTTTGTGCAGTTCTTTCATCATATATTGTCTTTTTAGCAAATTTTTAGAGTTACCTACACTACAATTTTGATATGTATAGGGAGATACAAATCAATGTGCAACAAGTCTGAAAAACATCACTATAAAATTGCAGCTTTAAAATGCTGAAGTGCCTGTTATTGAAATAGTGACATAATTTAAAGAAACATGGAATAAAAACTAATCACATACAAGAAAGAATTCTATCTTTATAAAAAGATATTACATTTTGTTTACATACTAATTTTATAAAAATAACATAGAAATGAGATATCCTTGGTTGAATTTGAAGAAATTTCACTACTTTGATGAGTTTTTCGCAGTGACTAGGACAGTTTAGGATTCTTATTTATAAAAAAAATAAAAATGAAAAGATGTTTATGTTGAACAATTGAATTAAAAGTGGTGAGTTTTTTAACCTTAAAACTTAAACTTCATTCTTGAAAGGTGTAATGTTATCTTATAATGTTCCCACCAAAATTACAAGACTATATCTTTCCTACATAAAATTATTGTTTATTCACTTCTGAATTTCATCAATTAATGCCAGTATGAGGGTTAGTGATTTTGGACACTTTCTTAAAATGCTGATCTTCAAATAAGGACATAAGGGACTCTGTTTTTTCCTCTTTTAGGTGGAATGCTTGTGAAACTACCCATCATCCTACTGTCCCATATAGGTACATTTCATGCTTAGCTGGGTCGACTTTATATGTCGAGGCACCACTAACATCCTTTGGGGCACAATTACACAGATGGTGGTTATGCAATGCCCTTGACTCACCCAATTCCCAGCATGACAGTGAATGCAATACCCATCTTGGTATCTCCTAGGGCATGTGCAGTACATACTGGGGTTACCACAGGCCAACTCCTCTCAGAACAAAGGTTCCCTAAGGACATCAAACTCAATTTAAGTCTCTAATACCTCCTGAGGTGAATCAAATACTACATAACTATCATGGTCTTGTGACAAACTGCACCATGTTTACTAAATATTCATGAGCTTAGTAAATATTTTTAACAAACCATTAGTAATTTTGATTCAAACTAAGCACTTCAAAGTGCTTCACTATTTGTTCCAGATTAACCTTAATATCCAAAACTTTGATTAGGAAGGATTTTTAACAAGTTAATCTTAAAAGCTGTTGTTAGTGAGTCTGCCTAATATTTAAAGTCTTAGACTAAAAAAGGATTTTGTAAAAATTTAGAATTTATTTACATTATATTCAGACGAATATCCTCATCTACATTATTGTTATCATAACATTTCAATTGTTACACTCGCCAGACTTCTTCAGGTGTCTGTTGATAAAGGTAACCTTCAAATTCTTTTGAACTGAACTCTTTATTTAATCTATAGGGGTAGATTGTTCTCATTCTACTGTCCATGTCTTGGATATTTCATCTTGTTCTTATTTAGAACTACTCAGTTGTGGCTTGTTCTGTTCCCACTGAGTAGAAGGGATTGAACTCACAATTACTAAGTCATCAAATTCATTAACCAACACTTGAATCAGGTAGATTTTGATTTAGTTTGCATTAAAAATAAAATGCAGACTCCAGAAAGGAGCGTGGCAATGTTGATAGTTAAATGCTAACCGAAGATCTAAGAGTGAGTTAACTTTGTAATGAGCTAACCTCAAAGAAAGATGTTTTGCCGGAAGCCTTTTCTCATTGTTAATAAAAAGGAAAAAAAAAATCTTACCTCTTCTGTGAGAAAGACTTCAATCATCTCCTTGGCTTCATCCATTGCACTTTTATTTGCTGCAAAGATCTGGAATGTGCTTTCATCAAGTGGAGTGATCGTGACACCTGCAAGCAACAAAGCTTTACTGCAATTAGTCAGCTAAGTTCGAAAAACAATTTTTCAGAAGCAGATGTAAAAAAACCCTCCTAATCATCTGTCTTGTATATTTCACGTTTAAGGGGGACAAATTAAACCTGGTAGATTTTACCAATGTCTGTCTATGTATGCGTGTTTGTGCATATATATCTATAAATACATGTGCACACACACACACACACACTGACTTTGGCAAATATATAAAAAGCACTGTTTTTTTATTCTGAAAACACAATTTATCACTCTTTCAATACCATTTAGAGAACATGACCTGCCCCGTGGCTTAGATCATTAAATATTTTCAATTGATGCTCAAAGTTCAGTGTTTGACACCAGGTGAATGCCAGGATTTTTAAGTTAGGCATTTCCTCTTCATATAAAGTGGGACAAAATAATCCTTTCACATCACAATCATCCCCTGACACTTGGGCCTTGTGCCAGGCAATGCTGAATAAATATCAATAACCATGCTGATGGCTGCATGTTTCCCACCAATGTAGGAAGTCAGTGTTTAACTTCAAGTAAAGAGACAACATTTCAAATACAGATTTTACAAGCAAGCTGCAATCCATTTCATACATGAAATCAAAATTACAGGAATTTATTTTTTGTTTTGGAATCATAAGAAGACATCTAATATTTTCCTTATTTCACTCTTTAATGTTTTCATTTCTTTTTTCAAATAATTTTTGATTGGTTTTTCCTTTCCTTTTATATTTGTTGCTTTTTATTGCAAATCAGATGAGAAAAATGGAAGTAAATGACTAAACTAAAATGATTAGTTTTCTTAGCCTAAGGAATTAGGTCTGTCTACTCCAGCCATTGAAGAAGAAGGAACACAAGTTCAAACCTCATCAATTGCAGAATATCACAACATCAGCATTGTAATAGGCAATAATTATAAGATGAAAAAAAAAAACAAGAAGTAAATAATTAAGAATAATAAGTTTCATCTAAGAAATTCAAACAATTTCAGTCCATTATGGCTATTATTAATATGAGGTGCAAACAAACAATTTTTTTTTAATCGTGTTCACCCCAAGCAAGGCAGTAAAGCCTCCGAGACATTAAGAGTTACTGGGTATGGAAGAATTAGAAACAGGAACATTGCTAAGGAGTGAGAACAGAGAAAGAGTAATCAGGAGGACAGCAGATTAAAGTTGCCTGGAAAGCATAGAGCCAGAAGAGAGTTCCACAAGTGAGAAGTGTGAGAAAAGAAATTGTTAGCATAGAATGTACACATATATATTTATGCATGAAATAATTTTTTTATAAAGAATAATGTAGTTATATAATTAAATATGAATGATGTAACAAAATGTAACAGAAATAAGATTAAAAAAATAGTAAAAATTAATTATGACAAGACTTCATCTAATAAAGTCAAACAATTCCTTTTTTCTTTGATTTTTATTACAATGTTTTAGGCTAACATATTACTTTGCTTTCAAATTTATAAAGTTTAAACAAATGACATGGAACATGTTGGAACTAAGGTTTTAGCTATAAAATCTTTTGTCAGACCACAGTGGTTTTAATAGCTAAAATTGTGCGATGATATATCAACACCTCTGCCCATCAGTCTAGGAATACTGGACAAAATTTTGGGGATAAAAAGTAAAATAATGAAGTAGAGATTAAAAATTAAAGTTATGTATTTTGAAAGGTCCTGTACTTTTTCATATATTTTGGAGAATTTCTGTTAATTGAAAATGAAATGAAAAAAATATCAGTTCTTTGATCAGCATTTGTGTGCAATTGTTTAGTAGGGTTTTTTTTTATCTTCTCTTTGTGTGACTAATTCTTGTAGTGGGGAGTTGCAGGGTTTTGATTTTATAGCTCACCTCTTTAGGAATGTATTCTTTGTATTAGATAGATATAAATTAGGTTCTTTAAGAATGGATTCAAAGAAGGATGGCAATGTAATGTTTAGTCATATCTTTATAGTTGGTAACAATGCTATTATTAAGTTTTCAATGTAACAATAAAACTGTAAGCTTATATGTATGTTTGTTCTTGGGATACCGCTTAAATGATATATAATACTCCAACCAATTTAGGAGCATATTGTACCTTGAAGCTCTGCTGAGTTCAGTGCCAAATTTCATTAAAATTAGACATGGGGTTCTTGAGCTAGCACTGTTTTTTCTGTTTTTACAGCATTTTAATAGAAAATTCAGTATTTGTTTTCAATACATGTATATAAACAAACCTATTATATTCCAACTATTATGCTTGTGAAAATTAATAAATATTTATAATACATTATAACAGCATTATTAAATAAATTTAAACATACATAACACAACATATATTTATACAATTCACTACATTAGAACGTTTTTATAAAGAAATATCTTGGATGTTTGGTAAGTAATTGATAGTAGAAGATGCTATGTGGGTGTGTCATTGTAAAATCTAATCTGTATGGTTGGAAAATAGTGTCACATGACTTGATGGCATGTCCATAAATACATGCATGTTGGTTTGCCACTGTTTTGTATTTTGAAATAAATGTGAGGAAGAAACAATTATGTATAATAAATATATGATTATTACTTTTTAAAGTTTACCTATAAAAAATGAAACTAAGTGCACAAAAAGGAGACATCTATACTTTGTTATTTCAATAAATAAACAGTGGATTGCTGTTTGTTTGTTTTTTGGTGGGGCGGGGGTTGCTTTTTGGAATGACCTTCACCTTTGAAAATGATAACATGGTAAATACTAAAATTGGTATAAACTGTCATCCTGGTTCTACTATTATTTGAATAGAAAGGCCTTTAGTCTGATATCAGTTTACATTTACCTGCAGGGCAATTTTTGCATTAAAGGAATGTTTCAATTTAAAGTTAGGTTATAATCCTGGAACAATGATGGGCCTCCTATGTCATACATTGTTTGTTCTGAGTCTGTTGTTTGATAAGCTAATGTCTATCATTGAATTTACGGCTGAATTTCATTAAGAAAATAATGTAAAGCAACAAATTTTTCCACAAATTCTGAAACCTTTACATTTATTAATTTATTGCGTTTGATCTAAGTAATATTTCATAATGTGAGTCATAATGATTATTACAATAATTTGTATTGCAAATACAAATTAAAATGTCTTAATTAATAATAAAATTGATAACATTGTTGCCTCATTTTTGGTATCATGGACTGCTTTTAAAAAGAACCCAATGGGTTTATGGGTGCTTTAGTCTAATATATAAATGACATCTTAACCTTATATATCAAATATATAAATCTCACTTTTTTCCATATATATATATATATATATATATATATATATATATCAAATATATAAATTATACTTTTTTCCATTTATCTAATATATAAATGGCACCATTTCCATCATATATCTAATATAGGAATAACACCTCCTTTTCCCCTATATCTAATATGAATGGCACCTTTTTCATATAAATCTAATAAATGTCACCTTTTTCCCCACATATCTATCAGAATATAAAATAGAAAGTGTCAGCTTAACTCATGCCTTCCTAGGTTCAGTGTGAACTGACACCATTTTTTTTTAGATATATCTAAACTATAATTGTAAATAAATTTTGGAAAGTGTAAATTTAACTGAATTATGTTGGACAATTTCCAAGTTTTCATCTGAACTCAAGAAAATATGAACTTTAAGCAAAATTGTCACTAATATATATATATATATATATATATATATATATATATATATATATATATATGAATAAAAGGTATCAGTTTAAACTTTCTCTAGGATATAGGTTACACAAGAAGTCTATCGCATTTGACCACCACCTTCAATAGGGAATGGTATACTACTTCTTTTATGTGCCACGTCCCTTCAAGATGTAGGCAATCATGACCCTCCACATTTTCCTGTCCCTTGTAGCTCTTAATAAGTTTTGGCTTTTTGCTATCTCCCCATAACCCTGCTCCACCATCCATTTACTGAAGCTCATCAAGTATGTTTTATGCTGCTTTCCTCTGTCCCTCTTTCCTTTAATCTGTCCTGTGATTACCAGGTTTTCCAAGCCCACCTTCCTCATTATGTGCCCCAGAAATTTCAACTTCCTCTTCCTGATGTTAAGTATAAGTTTCCTTTTTGTTTCCATTCTCTCCAAAACTTTGTCATTGCTCACATGTCTGGCCCATGATATCCTCAGCATCTTTCTGTAGAACCACATTTCTGTTATTTCAAGTCTCTTCATTTCTGAGGAGATTGTTCAGCATACAGGAGGATAGATATCACATAGCAGGTCAGTACTCTTTTCTTTGGTTCTAACAAATTTTTTTCTGTCTCTTAATAATCAACCTGATTGGAATCTTCATTTCTTTAATTCCTGCTGATTACTGGGGTTAACCATTTCTGTACAATCTGGCCCAGGTATTTGAACTAGCAATTACCATTTCGATAAATTCCTGAACCATGTAGAATGAATTCAGATTCAGTGGAAACAAAGGTAACAATAACTGAGTAATATTAAAAAAGAGGAAGATAAGATATCCCTAGACATAGACAGCTGAACAAGAACAATCTACAAGGGTAGATAAAGTGAAGGGTTCAGTTCAAAATTCCTTAAAGGTTACCTGGATTGACAGACACCTGAAGAAGAGCAGAGAGGAAAACAGCAGAAGTATTGTGATAATAACAACAAAGATGAGGATGTTAATCCAACTGTTCATAACCATGACACCTCATTCCTTAGATTAAAATAGAAGAAAGCCTATGATAATTGAATATTGTAGATAAATTTAATATAATTTCCAAAAGTAAGTAAAAAAAAAAAAGAAAAAAAAAGAAAAAGACTCATTTATATGAGATTGAAATGAATCTCATTTTCTGGAATTCACTTAACATAAAATAAAACATTTAAAATTTAGAATACACACAACCTATCATAGAATTGAATTTCCACCTTTCAGAATATATATATATATGCTATAAATTGCAATCACATATCTGTCTATATCTCTGAGATGAGGTATTATTATTATTTACATTATTCCGACTGTTATCCTCATCTTCATTGCCATATTCACAATGTTTCAGCTGTTGTACACTTAGCCTTCTTTAGGTGAATGGAATTTCAAACTGAACCCTTATTTCGTTCACTGGGGTACATTGTTCTAGTATAACGGTGTTCAGGGCCACAGCCTGGTCACAGCACCAAATATGACGGTGTTCCACGTCCAGTCTGCTTCGATCACCAGGTATGGTGGTACTCAGGGTCTATCCTGCTTGGTCAGGATCCTCCTGGTATCAGAGAACAGGTCGCCAGCCCACTTGTTGGTCATTGATGGCATTTGACACAGCAGCTGGTCTCTAAGTTGACCTCTTTTACCCACGTTGTGATTTTGATCTTAAGAGAATCAAGCCAAATTTCCACTGGGGTATATTAACCACGCTAAACCAAGGAGTTGAACATGTGCATACAAAATTGAAAAATAAAATGGATGACACCCAAATAAGTCATGATATGATGTTTATATCAGAATAACAAAAAAAATATTTACAGTTCTTTTCTTCTTTGTTCTTTTTCTTCTTTTCATAACCTGTTCTAGTAACTGGCAATGGAACAAAAATTTTGGGTAACTTCCTTAAGGGTGGCCAGACTTGACAACTGGACTTATCTTCAAGTACTGTGATTTGTACTTTCACGGATGGCACAAGGTTTATTGTCTGAGTTTTTCTTCAACGACAACTGGATTTAACTTCAAGTACTATTGTTTGTACTTTCATGGATGACACAAGGATTATTTGTTGGAGTTTTTCTTCAGTGGATAATTATTATTTTTCTTATCATTAGGTTGGCAAACATCGTTATGTAACTCCTGGTTGCAACCTCACTGCGACTGCAACTGTTACTCTGACTGCCTCCGACCGCAACTCCAACGGCAACTAACCCCAACTCCTTTGACTGGCTGGCCCCAACTAACTTTGGCCCACATGGGCACTTGTATTTATGGGTGTCCCTTTCAACTGATGTGGTGCGGGCAAATAGGTGGGTTTTATGCAAATCTCCCAAAATTCAACCAGTTGTTTTTTTCGTTTTCTATTTCACATTTTCAATTTTGGAAGATCCCCTCCTCCTTCGGGAGGAGCCATCGTATGATGTCAGCCTTTCCGATGTCATCTTCTGCCTTTACAATTGCTCACAATTACAATTTTTTCTCAGGGAAATTTTGTCAGCTAAAACTTCCCATTGACACCTTTTGGCAGACAACTTCTACCTCTAACCTCCGACCTGCCAGCTGTGTCTAGCTGAATCACGTTGTGTAACTTTTTCAACAAAATTCATACATCTGTTCCCATATCCTGGGAAAATAATTCTCTTTCTGACAAAAAATTAAAATCGTTTTGTTTTAACCCTTTTCGTCCATACGCCATGTTAAATATTGTCACACTAGTTTCAACTACCCCAGGATAGAAGGGTACAAGAGGATAACAACACTCAAAAGCAGCTTCAGTCTGCCTACTCTATGTGAAGAGATTATCGGAGAAAATACAAAAGATCTGTGGTCCATATAACATCAGGACAAACTTAAAAAGTGGTTCAACACTTCGCTGACACCTCTTCTGAGTAAGACACCCCACCCCCAAAGAGGAGAACATGACTAAGGACTGTGTGTACACCATCTCGTACAGCTGTGGTAAGAAATATAAAGGAGAAACAAGCCGCCCCCTTAAAGTAAGTTTGCAAGAACATTGTACAGCTGTAACACGAGTGGAAATATAAAAATCAGGTGTAGCTGACCAAATATGGAGGGAAAAGGGAGACCACCGCCCGCTGTAGGATGAGGTTGAAATAATAGATAGAGAACATCACTGGAAAATATGAAAACTTAAGGAATCAGCACATATGCTAGGCCACAAAAATCCCCTGAACTTAAAGTCATGTATTAAGAAAATCTGAAGTCTCTGTTGCTTGGCCCTGCCTTTGAAAAGTGCTATCTGGTTGAATTTGTATGACTTGATGGAGAACACCCATAATGCAAGATCTTTAGTTGAAAACAAAAATCGTTACAAAAGAAGGAGAAGAAGAAAAAAATAAAAAGACCGTCAGTGACTGATGAATGTAGGGGCAGAGATAGAGGAGGTATATTTACTGGAAGACTTGTCATTATTAAAATGCACCATATGTCGGAAAATGGTATGAACATCTTGAAAGAGCCATAGAAAGCCATGAGGCCACTATTCATTGGGGATTTACCATTCATACTGACAGACATATAAAAGATAATAGACCAGACATTGTAATTCTTCGTTATGTACCATATCCCCACAGGATGTAGACAGTAGTGGGATTCAGTAGGTTCACACAAACCTGTTCTTGGAATTTTATGAACTCAGCAAACCCATTGCTAGATGCCACCTGAACTGCTAATTTTAGAGTGTCTACAATTCCAGATACTTGGAATATTCAAGAAATAGTTATTCCCTGGAAAGCTGTGGAAGAAAAACTGAATGACTTCAGTAAAATTTTTCATCACAACATTCCCATTAATGATATTTGTGACTATGTGGAAAAACTTTCATGAACCTGCAATTCTTCAAAGTGTACAAAAAGCAAACACTATTATCAGTACGATTGCTATCAGTTCTTCCTAGGCAGAAAAAGGTTTTTCAAGAATGAATATTATATACTCAGATAAAAGAAGCCGCCTTACAGTGAAAAATGCAGCAAGCTTGATGACAATCTTCTTGGTCTCCGTTTCGATTTATGGGATGTCACTCCTTTCGTTAAATCATGGCTTAGAAAAAAATCACAGTGCTGATGACAACAGAGTGAGGCAAAAAAAAGCTGAAGACTATGATGACAATCAAGTGGCTATTTTAAAAATGAAAGATCACAAATAAAAGATTTTAAAGGATTACTTTTAATTATTATTCCTTTCAAAAAAATTTGCTAAATTATATCTATATAGTAAAGTATAGACTATGGAAAAATGAGGAAACCTGTTGCTATTGAGACCTGTTGTTGAGAGAACCTGTTCTTAAAATTGTTGAATCTCACAATTGGACATAGGTGATCATGGTTTTCCACAATTTGCTGTCCTTTGTAGCTCTTAATAAATTTGTCTTTTCATTATTTCCCCTAAACCCTGTTCTGCCATGCATTTATTCAAGCCTGTCAAGTAAATTATAGTTTTCTTTTGAACCTCTTAGCCTCAATCTGCCCTGTGAGTATCAGATTTTCCAAGCCCTCCTTCCTAATTATGCTCCCCAGAAATTTCAACTATCTTTACTGTTAAGAATAAGTTTCCTTTTAGTTTCCATTTTCTCTAAAACTTAATCATTCCTCACATGTTGATCCACGGCATCCCCAGCTACCTTCTGTAGAACCACATTTATGTTGCTTCAAGTTTCTTCTTCATCTTTGAGGAGATTGTCCAGCATTTGCTGCCACATAGGAGGAGTGATATCACATAACAGTTCAGTACTCTTTTCTTTGTTTGCAACAAAGTTTTTCTGTCTGATGTGTCTTCGGATCTCAGTGTTGTTATTTCCATCTTCTGTTAGAACACTTCCCAGATATTTAAATTATTCTACTTGTTTGATTTTGTTATCTTGGATTTGTAGTTTGCATTTTGGGCTCATCCTTTTTGCTAACAAACTTGCCTTCTGATTTCTTCCACTTTATGTTTAACCCTTTCTTCTCACTTTCTTTTGCTACATTCTGTAGGAGCTTTTGGAGTTTTCTTTCTGTGTCTACTATGAATAATGTGTCATCTGTATATCTTATGCCATTAAAAATTGTGGCCACCAATAATGAATCCTGGTAGGACTTCTAATTCTCTCAGAATTGCCTCACTGTAGAGGTTGAATAAGTCTGGTGAGAAGACACATCCTTGACTTGCACTCTTTTCTATTTTTGTATATCTGCTGAACTCAATTTCTATCCATATGCAGGTAGTTTGCTGCCAGTATAGGTTCTTGGTTATTCTAATATAAAAAAAATGCTTTCTCATAGACAAGGCAGTGTCATCAGATAAAAATATAAAATCCTTAGTAGCCCCTGTCTACAAGAGATTTAAAATATTGCACTATATATAAAACCACTCATTTACTCAAGAGAGTCTTATCAATGTGAAGAAAATATAAATACTATACACATTATCATTTAACATCAAAATTTGTGCAAACAGAATGCATATATTTACTTCCTTCCCAGGTCTTGGATAATGACCAGGCAATAATAACGAAGGAATTCTTGCAGGGTTCAATTTTGTCAGAACAGTGAGACTGGGGGAGGGGATGATTTAGTGGCATATCGACTTCTATGGATTATTTAATGCCAAAATCTAAATATTTTGAGCATAATTATTTGCCTTCAACTACAGATATTTTATACATAATTTTATATTTTCAGGGCAAATGTATGTTTTTTAGATATATAGTTTGTAGATAAAATGTATTGTTGGCAATTAAAAAATAATATTACTGGTAATCTAAAATAAATATGTACTGCTGGTAATTTCACTACAAAAATGTATTGATTGCACTATTTACGTCATTCAGACTGTTGTCCTCATTTTTATTGCTATAGTCATGATGTTTCGGCCGTTGTACGCTCCAAACTTCTTCAGATGATATGCACTGGAATTTTTAACTTAACCCAAGGACACATGGCCCAATGGATAAAGCATTGGTTGAGTAATCTAAAAAGTGACTTGACCCAAAGAGTTGTGAGTTCAATACCTAGCCACAGCAGAGAGAACAAAAACTTGCAGAGGTGAGTTACCAAAGGGAATTAACTAAGACTGAGATATGAAAATAAAAAAGGTATTGCATGTGGAATCAGAACAATCTACCGTCACAGACTAAATAAAGGGTTTGGTTTGAAATTCCATCACCTGAAGAAGTTTGGAGCATACAACGGATGAAACGTCATGAATATGGCAATAAAGATTTGGACAACAGTTCAAATGGTATAGTTAAAATACCTCGTCTCAGAAATATAGATTAAAATGTATTGCTGGTCATTTTGCTTTAAAAATGTATTGTTGGTCTTTTTTTTATATAAAAATGTCTTTATACTTTCATAGTGTTTTATTTGGGGTTTCACTAGAACACTAAAAGATAGTACCACCCCAGATCAGGGTGGATCTGGGAACATTAGCAATTAAGAGATGGTTTCATGCTCCTCAAATTGTCCAATCTCCTGATAAGTGGCCTTGCTGCCAGATGTAGTTTATCGTTATACCCGGGACTAGAGATTTTTACTGATAATCAATTCTTTTTAACTTAGTTTTGCAATCCTGAATACAAGAGAACCAGGCTGTAAAGAAATAGAGATTAATAATAAAAACAAGATTGGAAATGTCTTCAACTGGCACCTTGTCTTTGACTTTGCCATCTGCACCACTGTTAACACCATCACCACCACAATATTGTCGTCATCTTCTTACTCATTTTCATTAAGCCCTGCAATCATCATGATGTTCTAAATGACAAATGCTAATTAAATATCAGACATGCCACAATGGACTTCGACATATATGTGTTGTTGAATACCTTTATACATCTATGAACACACACATCCAAGATGTATCAAAAATACTTTTACAAACTTTGGTGGGTTCCTCACACCAAAACAAGGCCAAAAGTCCATATAAACATACGTCTGCAAATCCTTCATTTTTGAGTTATTAAGTTTAAAGAATGTTTATAGCAGATGGCACTGTGTTGCCATGTAGACTAGGTTACATTTGTCATTCATGTACATTTGTGGTTAGTCTATCTTCAACATTTAATGTGTATAGTAGTGAGTTAACTGAGAAGTGTTCCATTTAACAATGGCTGGATATTCATATCATGAGCAGGTAAATATGTTTTTACATATGGCCATGCGAAGAATACTTATGGACGTGAAGCAGCACAGTTGTATTAGATTGCATATCCAGACTGAAGCCAGCCAATATCATCCAACTTTTGCTGCTGTTTATCATTGCATTGCTGAGACAGGATCTGTGGCACCACAAACTATGTATCTTGTATTGTACATTTAACAACATCTACTGTTAACTTTAAACTTAATAACTCAAAAACAAAGGATTTGCAGACATATGTTTATATGAACTTTTGTCTCTGTTTTATCCTGTGGAACCCACCTCTAAAGTTTGTAAAAATATTTTTGATACACTCTGTATAGGTGCATACACAAAAGCAAAATACAAGTATACACATGCATGCACACACAGAAATACACACTTACTCTCACATCTCATCTACATTTATATATATATATATATATATATATATATGTGTGTGTGTGTGTGTGTGTGCACGCAAATATATGTATATATAAGCAGGCTCTCTAGAATGTTAGTAAACTTTTTGTTGTCTCTTAGTATTAGCAATCCCATTAATAGAAGTTTGTTTATTTGATCAAAATATTTGTAGTTCTTTTATTTAGGAAGAGCAAAAAAAAAGTCAAACACGGTTCATTTTCTTCTTTTTCCTGACCATTTCATTATTTTTCCTTTTCTTTCTATCTTCCCAATCACTCTTTGCTTTGGCACCAGTTTCTTCAACAAAGAACAACTAATCAAACATATTACTGGTGCTGCATGTCTGACACCGGAGCCAGTTCCCCTGAAAACAAATCTTGTCTTGTGTTTGTGCAATTCCCTTATGTGATATAAGAATGAAACCTATCCAAAAAGTCATTCAGGACAATGATGTTTGATAAACAAGCACGATAGATAGCAGGGTGGTCTTCTTGATATTTCCATGTTTATTTGTCAACTTTATAAGTATAGTAGAGTAGAGTAGACATATTTAGAAATTAAATAAAAATTACTGTTTTCTCCTTTTATTAATATTTATTTTGTTCATTTACTTGTTTAAAAAAAATCCAAGATATATTATTCTGGAAATGATGGGAGTAAATAATGAAAATAAATTAGAGATACCAAAAATAAATAATTGTAAAAATTTAAATATCTTGGAAGTGTTTTAACAGATGGAAAATGCAACACAGAAATCTGAAGACATATTGGAATACTGAAAGTTGCTTTCCAAAAGCTAAGCCAAGTATTAAGAAACAGGAAAATTTAATTGGAAAAAAAACAGGAGAGCACAAACTGTTATGTAATATTAGTAATCCTATGTAATCTTTTACTTATTTTTTAAAATACTAATCAATATTTCCCCCTTACACCTGATTAGCCATACATGAATTCAGTCTCTTTACAGACTAAGATCTTTTGATGTTCTTACAACTTTATTTTAGAGAGTGGCTTGTCTCACATTTATGTTATTGCTACAAAATTAAAAACAATAATAATAATAATTTATCATCATAACAGAAGTTACAAGATCACCCTTTGTTATATAAGACAGACCAGAGTTTTTAACTGTTTTTTAAGGAGTAAAATATTATTTCTTACAATAATTCCTTTCTGTAAATTTGGCAAAAGATACCACTGTTAGAAAGAATGGTATGTAAAGAAAGTCTTTGGAAATAAAACCATTTCTCTCACCATTCAGATGTCTGAAGAGATGGAAGCACAACCATGCAAGAAAATTGTGTCATTAAATGACCTATTTCCTTAATAGACATATATATATATATATATATATATATATATATATATATATATATATATATATATATAATAAAAGATTTTACAGCATTAAAACAAGCTATCATCAAAGGGAACAAAAATAATGACCAATACTGAAAAATACAAAGCCAATGGTTGCAATTTTTACTCTGATGTTGCTTGAAAAACAATAAATTCCTTTGAGAGAAAAATCATTTTATTTTGTTTTTTCATTTTACTTTCTAAATTTGATATCAAGTCTGAAATCAAATGACTAAAAAAACAAAAAAACAATTCTACAATTTTTAAGTATAGCATTTCTTTTATAATTTATAGCAATTTAAGAATTTTTTTATTGGAAATACAAATTTAAAAACTGTTTTTCCACTTTTTAAACCAATTTTTTCCTTGTTTTCTCCTCGTTTACTTATTTTTTTCAAAAGGAAAAAATAAAAAAAATTTTCTTTACAGTCTGGCTCCATTTTTTTTAATGAAAATAATTTCTGTTTGACTATTTAAGTTTTAAAAGAACACATTACTATATGTTTTGTCGATAAACATTGCTGTTTGCATGATTTAAACTTCCAAAAACACAAATTTTTGTAGATTTAAAAAATTTAATAACTAAAAACCAAAATAAACACTTTGAAATTATATGGAAAAACACAAAAATATTAAAAAACAAAAAACTATTTTTTAAAAATTGCTCTATGTATTTTCTCAGGATAATCCAAAAACAAATATAATTTCCCTAAATGGCATAAAATATAGTGTTTTATCATTATAAATAACAAAAGCCTATATTTTATGCCATTTAGAGAAATGCCTAATTAAAATATGCCCATTCTTTTATGCTGCTAAATCTCATGCTATGAAGGAGCTGAGCCCACAAGAGTCACCTTGTTTCTCCAGCTCTCACTGTCCTGGCAGAGCACCAGAATATCCTCCAGCACCAGATTGATCTGCTGGAGGTTGTGGTGGATGATGTCCTTCCAGCAGACATAACCAAGCCAACAGGCATGGCACAGTGATGGTGTGGAGGATGCTTGGCTAGCTGATCCTCTAGCAGAGCCCTTTATTTCATAGGATTGGACCAGTACATCCCTTTGATGATCCTGGGGCCACAGGACTCAAAACCATGGATGCAGCAGGCAAGGGTCTTGCTGAGAGGCCACATCTCAGTGCCATATAGTAGCACAGAGAGGGCAGCAGTACTGAAGACCCATAGCTTGGTGCATCAGGAGATGTCGTGAAGCAGCCATAATGGTCTCCAGAAGTCTCTCATGAAATCTGCAGACAACCCACATCTTTGGTTGATTTCTGTTGGGAGGTTGCAGGTGTTGGAAACTTGATAGATGAAAGATGTAAGATACTCAACAGGGTCATTACCAATGATGATGGACAGTGGATTGAAGCTGCCGCCTTCATAGATTGACCAGTCTTGTTCCTTCTTCATTGAACATGTCGAGTGTTCAGTTAACAAGCAAGTGTTGGGTTTTACTACATCGACCATGTTAATTAGGTCATAGCCTCCAACCTGAACAACAGGGAAGCAGTTTCACACTACATTCGTGAGGTGGTCAATGATGCAATTGCATAAATCGAAGAGGGCTACTCAACTCTTGCAAATGCCAGCAGTAATCAGGAACCAGTCAGAAATTTTTCTGCTGATCCGTACACAGCACTCCTCACCATTGTAGAACATGGTGAATAGCTTCCACCACACCAGTCTGTCATCTGTATTGGAGACTGTCTTCAAACCAATGATGCTGGATCCCTGCTTTTCTGGAGTTTGTGGAGAGGCTTCACTGCTTTATTTCTGCTGACTGGGTCTGTATGGCAATAACTGTTGTAGTTGGTGACAGTAGACCAAAATCTGATCATTACAGCAGGTAGCATTTTCCAATACCATGGTCACATTGTCCCAGTAGCACTCACAGTCAGCTTTGAGAGAAGATGTTCGGAACAATGTTCAGTCTGTGGTCCTCATGAATGCCATTGTGGAAATGAGCAATACAAGAATAATCAATGATGCAGATGGTGTCGTTGGAGATCCAAGTCTCCAAGCAGTGGAAGCAGGGCAAGTGATGGTCTTGCTAGCACTCTCAGGGATTAATTACTTCAAGGTCAACCAGTCACTGGTGTCATCAGTATACTGTACCAGTAGACAATGGAGAATCTATACCAAGTCCAGATGGTGGGGTTACAACAGTGGAATGAGTCAACTTGCTGCCTGCCCAATGAACCTCACAAAGACCAATGAAGGTGATGTTGCAGGTGGAGAGCTTATGTGAGTGAAGAGTGGCCACATCAGCTGTGAGTAAAATGACGATATTTCAAGTTGCAATACATATGCTGTGTTGCAAGTGTTGTCTGTTGTTCAAAGCCAGGGATTCAAGTTGTTGAAAGGCAGTTCAGTTAAAAAAATTAACTGGACTTTTATCAATTGATTTTGTGTTTCATTTTTTAAATGAGAAATTCTCAATATACTTTAGTTTATTGAAACTATTGTTCTCATCTTGATTATTACAAATATTATTATAGACAGCATTTCAACTAAGTACCCTCTGGCCATCTTTAGGTATCCATCTATTGTTCTCATCTTATTCATTACAGATATTATTATAGACAGCATTTCAGCCAACTACCTGCTGGCATTCTTCAGGTATCTATCTACTCTTCTCAACTTGATTATTATAGATGTTATTCTAAACTCAATGATTTGGCTAAGTAACGTCTGATGATTCCTCATCTCAAAATGTAAAATACAAAATTATCAATAAATTCTATGAAACTACCATAACAAAATTTTGAAACCATCTAAGACCGGATATAAAAGCTCCAAATATACATCACTGATTCAGGACAGTGGTGTAGTGGATGTAGGAGTTGGTCAAACATGTGTTACTATCATCAAGTGATTTTGAGTTCAATCCCTGAATCAAGTAGTGAAACAATATATGCTGGCATCACAGGGACAAAATAGTTGAATAATCAAGATCACTTAAGAGCCAACACAATAGATATCTGTTGGTGACCAGAGGACATCTAGAATAATCAAGATGAGAACAATAGTTGAAATAAATTCAAGTATGATAAAAGCCATATATATTGAATACAAAAGGCAAAAAATTTATTAAAACAAAGGTTCAATAAAGTTATTTTATGCTTCTAGTCAATTAACTCTTTATGGCTGGAAGCACACACATGCACTCACAATTTTCACATACTTGCAGTCCAGGAGTACCTGAATGTGACCACAATTCGATAGCGCTGTATTTCAACATGCAGTATTAGCACCCATCACATGATCAGCTAAGAGGGGTTGGAAATCTACAATTTTGTATAAGTTGTAGATTTCCCAAATCATATCTCATAACCAGTCTTACCAAAGTGATTCAAATAGAATATTTATTATCTTAATAGGACAGATTGTTTTCTGACTAGTAATTCTTCTTTTCTCACCCTGGATGAACAGATATCCTGTTATAGGTTGACTTGTGAATGAGATATTATTAATGTATCTTGTTACAGAAATACATAATGTCCAAGTAAGCAAATCCTTAAGGTATGCAATATCAATACTAAATAGTACATTAATGGGGGAACAATAAGTAATACCATCTACTGAAAGATAAACCAATTTTTAATAATTACTTGTATATTGTTACTGATGACATGAACTTATACTATAGTGTCTATTCATACATGTGACGTAAAGTCAAATGATTGCTTGCCAAGTTACGCATCAAGGCAACACAACCCGTTCTTAAGATATTCAAAATAGCTGGATAGTAGCTGGAGATAGGCAACTATTTAGAAAACAACTTCTAATGGCTGATGAAAGCTATGACATGTTATGTTAAGGATTTTAATGTGACAAAAGAAAAAATATTCATTTCAAATTATGTAGTTAAAAAAAATTTTCAACCTCTTCTAGGACAACTTTATGAGAGAATAATAAAAAGAATTCTCAATGTAATGCACTTCCAAAACTTTGACCAATCAAACATCAGTTGTTTTTTTTTCATCCTGTCTTCTCAGCAGCCCCTATTGTGTGTGTGTGCATGTATATATATATATATATATACACACACACACATATAATATATATATATATATTGAGAACAAATGGCGTTTAACATCACCCAAGGAGATATGTTTGTAGCATCAAAACATAATTGTAATTGTGTTGCAATTTTTAACATGTTTTTGTTTTAATATCCTAAAATAAAATTTTTATATATATATATGTGTGTGTGTGTGTGTGTGAGAGATAATGATATATATTTTTATATATCAAGAACAATATTAGGGAAAATATATGACAAAGTGTAAAATGTTTACTTGTGAGGTGTTTCGTCCTTCAGTACTTCATCAGATTAAATTAATTTTGTAGGTACAATTACACGTGTGCAAAAAAGAGGAGTGCTGGGGATTTTAGAATTTTTTTTTTATTTATTTATATAAAACTATTATTTATTTTTAAAAATTCTAAACTCCCCAGCATCCCTCATTCATGCACATATTTAGTCATACCAACAAAACAACTTTAGTCCAATGAAGTCCTGAAGGATGAAACAAATCACAAGTAAAGTTTTACACTTTGTCTCACACAGACACACAGACACACATAATTATTAAATTGTCACCTTCCTGGTGCTGTTGAAGTTTCGCAAGTGGCAATGGTGTTTTCATCTAGCTAATGTCTTACCATTGGGTGGGATGTATTTCTGCTGTACATTGTGTATGTAAGTGACAAATTTTATATTGGTATTAATTATATATATATATATATATATATATATATATATATATATATATATATATATATATATATATAAGCAGTGTGAATATAGATGTTAATAGTGATGGCAAATCTGGTTCATGGTTAAACACAATAATAATTGTATTTAAGCACGAAATGCACTGTCACCATCTAGTGTTGATCCCTATGTTCATTAAGTGTAACACTCAAAACATTCCATGCAATGATTCAGTTTTAGTTGCATTTTGTTTATCCAGTTTCCTTTTTATATATTGGGATAGTGTTTAGCTATTTTTAAGAATTCTAGAATGGATTTGGGTTCAACTCTCTCAAAGAAGGCTCTACGGTTGGGTAGATTGAAGAAGTATTTTCATATAGGTGTCAGTTTTTGGCAGTTAATTAAAAATTGTTTGACTGTGAGTACTTCTTCACAGTTTGAGCATTTTGGAGGGTTTTCATTTTTAGGATGAAAGAGTGAGTTATGTGGGTGTGTTTGATTTTTATTCTTGTAGATATGACATCATCTTTTCTTGAGTGTCTGGTACTGTGACTCTGTACAGCCAGAATGGGTTTTATTTGATATAGTTTGCTGTTTATGTGTGTATTCCATGATTTTTGCCATTGTTTGAGGATGTAAGATTTAGACAAATGCAAAAAAAAACGTATCACTATAATACTCTCTTCTGATATGAAAAATCTGGTTTGTTTGCCCCTTTGTAGCATGAAGATTTTTACTGAAAACTTCATATTAGCAGGTTTGCTCTTGTGCTTCTCATGTCTGCATAAAATGCTAGAATTTATATGTTGCTTATATTATGTCGGAACATCAAAAACATTCTAAATTGTAGAAATGACTACAGATGTTTGATAAACATTTTAAAATGTTTTGCAATAAATTAAATATCTTCTTTGAAGTTTTGATTTTGGTTTTAATTGCAAGAAAGTAGCACATAAGTTATAACAAAAAAAAATTACTTTTGCTTAAAGCAAAAGTAATTTTATTCTGTTTTTAATGTAAATATTTTCATCCAAAATTAACTTCAATTATGCTTAAATTTACAAGGATCTCATGGAACAATTAAGTGGCAAAACTTGATATCACAAACAAAACAGCAAAATTATATCCTCAACATTAAAACAAAGAAAGAAATAGATCACAAATGGGACAAATACATTAGAAAACTCTTCCATGAAGAAAGAGAACAACTGGCAATACACAGAAATATTGAAAGACTAGAAATATTCAAATCTGAAGTGAAATCAGAATCAAAAGCAGCAGAACAAGATGGAATTGTAATAGAGATGATGGTAGCCGTAGATGATTTTGGCATTGGCAAGATTACAGTTATAATAAATGAAAATACAACAAGGGTGATATACCGGAAAACCTAAGATTAATTTTCATAGCCCTGCCTAAGAAGCCAGGTGCAAACAAGTGTTTATGCCATCAGACAGCATAATGAGCCATATAACAAAACTGATCACCTGAATTCTGATGAAGTGATCGTGCAGCAGAATCAGACTGGAAATAGTACAAGATTTTGTTAAAGACACTGGGACAAGGAATGCCATATTTATGCCCGGAATGATATCAGAACGTGCAATACAAAAACAAAAGGATGTAAACCTAAGTTTTGTAGATTATACAAAAGTGTTTGATAAAATATATCAAAAAGAAGAGTTGGAACTATGAGGTAAATTTGACATATGTGGGAAGGATATTAGAATAATCCAGAACTTATACTGGCAGCAAAACTGCCCGCATATGAATAGCAAATGAATTCAGTAAATATACAAAAATAGAAAGGGGTATAAGACAATGATGTGTATTCTCACTAGACTTACTCAACCTATACAGTGAGGCGATTCTGAGAGAATTAGGATTCCTAGTTGGATTCATTATTGGCAGCCACAATTTTAACAACATTAGATATACAGATGACAGTGTTGATAGAAGAGATAGAAAGGAAAATACAAGAACTTTTACAGAAGGTAGTAAAGGAAAGCAAGAAGAAAGGACTAAACATCAATTGTAAGAAGAAAGAATGTATGCTTGTCAGCAAAAAGAAGATCCCAACATGAGAATTACAAATTGAAGATACTAAAATCAAGCAAGTACCAAAATTTAAATATCTAGGAAGTGTTTTAATAGGGGATGGAAATTGTGACACTGAAATCTGAAGGCACATTGGGATGGTGAAAAGTGCCTTCCAAAAGCTAAGTAAAGTATTAAGAAATGGGAAAATTTTGTTAAAAACAAAGGAAAGAATACTTAACTGTTATGTAATATCAGTCCTCCTATATGGCAGTGAATGCTGGACAATCTCTTCACAGATGAAGAAGAGGCTGGAGACAACAGAAATGTGGTTCTATAGAAGACTGCTGAGAATACCATGGACTGAACATGTGAGCATTGATGAAGTTTAAGAGATAATGGAAACAAAATTTACTTGAAATCTCTAGGGTACATAATGAGGAAAGAGGGCTTGGAAAATTTGATACTCACAGAACATATTGAAGGCAAGAGGTACAGAGAAAAGAAATGCATAACCTAGCAAGTGAGCTTGTGCAAATGATTGGCAGAACAGGCATTCGGAGAGATAGCAAAAAGACAAAATTTACTAAGAGCTACAAAGGAGAGGCAATTGTGGAGAGCCATGATCACCCACATCTTGGCACATAGAACACAAGAATAGAAAGGTTTGGATTTTATGATGTCGATGATGACTCAAGTTTTGCAGTGATATTTCAAGTTAAAATTCTATTTCATGCACAGCAATATATGTTAGAGTTAATAATTTATCATAAGGTGTATGAGGAATGATTGGACATTATTTCATCTAAGCAATGACCAAAATAATAATAATGATCTGAATTTTTTTTATCTTTGTTTTTTTCTTTGCTTGGTAACTATCGTATTTTCTGATAAAATTCCCATTCTTTGTTTTTGTTAGTAACAGGCTCATTCTTCTTACCTGTCAAAAACAAGTCTGAATAATGTATTGGGCCACACCTCGCCACATAAGTGGGTACCATTAATCATTTTCAATATTTAAAAAAAAAAAAAAAGTAAATAAAAGTTTGGCTTACCAGTTTCAGTTCTCAATTTCTTCAAGTTGTAACCGCCAATTCCAATGAATCTGCTGCGTTTTGCAATTGGGATTTCAAGTTTTTCTGTTAAGGGGAAGAAAAAAAACAAAGTCTTTACTCCAAAGTTGACAAATTTAAAATATTTATGCACCAACTATTGCCATTTTATAAGATATGCCAGCAGAGTACTCATAAAAAAAAAAAATGATGTGATTATTTACATATGGATCAGCACAGAGTATCCATGTCCTTTGATGTAGATCAAAATGGCAATTCCCAATTCCCTGCTAAAGATCAGTGTAGTATTGCATGCTTTTTGAGGAATTAATATATATATATTTTAAATCATTTCATTCCAAGCAAGGCAATAAAGCCACTAAGATAAAAGAGGTTACTGAGTGTGAGAGAATATGAGAGAAAAAAAAATTACTATTAAGGAGAGCGAACAATAAAAGTACAAGAATTAAGAAGACAGAAGATAATGATTGATTATTGCATTTAAATTTTGGGAGATCAAAGTTGACTGGGAAGCAAAAAAACAAAAAATAAGTGTGAAAGAAGAAACTGTTTGCATAGAACTTAAACTTAGCGTTACACATGGCCATTTCATCTGTGAAATTATAAGACTTTGCTTATATATATATAAGGATACAATTCTTCCTCACCACTTTGTGCTCTGACTTTTGCAGCTTCACTCTATTACATTTTTTCAGATCTTTTCATTAAAAGATCATATTGCCATTTCTCACTGCTTCACAGTTGACTATGGTCTACTACAGAGTTGGAAAAAAGTTCTTGCCGAGATCTCAGAAGCAGACACACCGCTGATCTTTCAGTTGATCGAGACAGTGAAACTAATACAGCATGTACTCGGTTGTCTGAGTCAATTATACACTCCTGTATTAAAATTACTGTAGGCCTATGTATTTAAGCACCTGGGTGTGGTGAAACCCAGGCAATCAGAATGTGCTGTGGATCTCTTGTTGGTGATGTGTTTAGCTGTGTGTTGGTACAAAGGAGTCCACAAACAAAATTGTTCAGAAGATAGTAAGTGAACAACAAACTGAGTACAAAAAAGTAAGGCAATAATATTTGATTAAAATAAAGCCAAATTTTATTTTTGGCAATAAAACCAAAACTACATACAAAGATATTTATGTAAAAACGATAATTGATTTCAAGGATGTGCTGAAAAGAAAACATCAAGTTATGCTTATTAGTCCTTCCAAGACATAAAGAAGACTTATGCAAATGATCTAGAGGAGCAGTAACTTTGTTGTGCACTACATCCCTTCGTCACCGAAGAAGTTGCATTATTTTCCAAGGTTCACACTAACCCAGGAAAAATGCAACTTGTTCAATGATGAAGTCATGGACATGTAAGAACTTTGTGTGTGATTTTAATGTACATTGATAATATGATATTTGTACTGTCTAATATGTCTTATTTTTACATATTTTGTCTAATATATTGGGTAATATAAGTGTAAAGGTGAATACAGGGGTGTTATTTCATATCTAGAGTGCTCTTATAATGTCAAAAAATGTATTTAGAAGGTTCTAAACAGGTTTTCTATGCTCTAACTACAAAAACATATGATTTTATAAATAAAGAATCCTCGTATAACCGCAATAAACGAGGGACTATATATATATATATATATATATATATATATATATATATATATATACACACCTATTTCTTGCCATATGTATATACAGGGATGGCCAAAAATCATTTTAACCATTGTCAATAAAGATAAACACAAATTTCTAAATAACATAACATAACTTTTATTTAAGCATTGTACAATTATAATTTCAAAATAAGTTACATTTTCTTCAAATCCATTGGTATTCACATGCTTCAGCTACCCACTTCTTTTTTACCATCTATCTGTTTTAAAATCATTTAGAAATTTGTGTTTATTTTTATTGGAAATGGGTAAAGTAACTTTTGGCCATCACTATATATATATATATATATATATATATATATATATATATATATATATATATGTGCGTGTGTGTGTGTGTGTGTGTATGTATTTAGACAGCAAATTCTCTTTTTGGCATGTCTGATTGAATAAATTACAGACATTATGTCTGCTAATATTTAACAAAATCCATTCATAATCATGAATAACCTTCCATGTATTGATGTTAAAGGATGAGAGAAATGTGCTATATCTGTTTAAGTTTCTTTTATTTTCATTTGCCAAGTACTAATGAAAAAATTACAGTAATGGATAACAAAGCACAACTTTGTATAAATACTTGTACTAATGAACAGCATATAGTTTTTTACTACTTGCACCACTGAAGATGACCTTGGAAGAAGATTGAAAGTACTTGGGAAATTAAAATAAAAGAAATCATGGATATTGAAAAACTTTTTACTAAATAATGCATATATATATATATATATATATATATATATATATATATATATATATATATATATTTTAAAGAAAAACAAAAAATGTTGATGGAACAAACAGACAACTTGCTAAAATCTAATACTCTTATCCAGATACAGTCTCAAATAAAAACAACAATACTGAAAAAAGAAAGAGAAAAAAGACCTAAGGCAAATTCAGTAGAGTGCTCAGAGCCTAGATTGCCTAGACCAATCAAAAAACACTAAACAACATTATATCCCATGAAAGGATGGCTTTTGTCATAGCCCGAGTTTCATGCTCATGCGATCTTCAGACGACTTAAAGAGAGAAAGTGTTCAGTGAATAGATCCAACTAGTTATGATGTACATCTGTGAGACTTGGACAGTTAACAAAAGCCAAGATGAAATGCTTGTAGCCGAGAGGAAGGTGAAGCAAATAAAGTTAGACGTTACATTCCAAGGCATCACGTATGGATAAGACATCAAACAGAAGTCGAATATAATTCACTCTATCTTGAATGCCAAACACAGATGGACAAAATATCTAGGCTATTAGCAAGATAGTAAGTGGACATTCAGAATCACTGAATTGACAATAAGAGACAAGGCCAGAACACAGGGTTCAATCAAAGACAAGATGAAGAAACAAGTTCCACTATGGTAGCACACTGTGGGGAGAATAAAAAACACAGGAGGTCTTCTTCCTGCAGAAGTGAGAAAAGTAATGTTGATGGTATATCGTTTGGTTGTAGATACACTGGCTTTCAAAATGCATGCTAATATTTCATTCTTAAATGACAAAAAAAAAATGAATAATAAAAATATTTAAAACCTTGCAGTATTATTCAGTTTCATAAATCAAATTTTCAAAGCTTGTTTTTCATAAGAAAAAACAATGTCTGCAGTGCTGGGAAATATGGCAGTTTCTTCTTTCCGAAAACAATTTGATGTGAGGGCAGATATCAGACAAGATGGAAGACTACAAGAAAAAAGGCTTCACTCTTTTGTGCTTACGAAACAATTTGCTGCAAGATAAGCAAGCAAGATGTGAGAGTATAATGGCTGAAGGAAAACAGTCTCCAAAAGAGAAAGAAGAAAAATCCCTTCAAAGTTACATTACAGTTTCTCATTAACAGGTACAGAATCGTGTACAATGAATAATTAATAAGGTCAACACTGTTGTTCTAGAATAATATTTGGGAACTTTGTGGATACAACACTGAACAAAAATGATTAAGTATAAACATCATTCTTCAGTAGGCAAAGTTAATAAAAATTCAAATGAGATATAAAAATAGGCAAACAATTACAAGGTGAGGTTGTTTACATGAGAACAATACCAGAACAACAGCAATCACTTAACTGACCAGTGTTCTGAGTTCTATAACAATCCAAAGTAATGAATATTTTTAGAGAGAGAGAATCATTGAATAACCACAATATAAGGGTACAGTTAATTGGGTTATTTTGTTTTACAGCATATCAACCTCAATGGGTTATTTAATGCTAACAAGATTTGTAGGATAGTGGTTCATCTGAATAGAATATAAATTCATTACTGGTTAGCATTTTCATTTTAAAATGTACTGCTGGTAATTTTTTTTTAATGTACTGCTGGTATTTTTCCTAGAAAAATCTATTTTTTACACTTTCATAGTGTTTTGATCCCCAGTTAACTATTTGCCCATAGCTGTGACGCTAACAGGTGCTACAACCCCAGGTCAGGGTGGACCTGGAGACAACAGCAGTTAAGAGGTGGTTCCATGCTCCTCAAAACCTCCGAGTGGTCTTGGTACTGGATGTAGTTTATCATCGTACCCAGGATGTTTACAGTTGAAATGATAATGATGAATGGAGTGTGCAATATGAATGGAACAGAAGGATGTGAAGATTATGAGGATACAAAGGATAGCTGACCCTTGACTTGAAGAGGTCAAGATTGAAGTTCATGGAAGTACCCATGCAAGAGTCAAAGTGGCAAGTCTTAAAGAAAAAAAACCTGAGTAGAACATTCTTATATTCAAAATACAGAGCAAATGAAAGTAATTCAACTCTGTGGAAGTAGCATGGTGTGTTCTGGCTTTAAAGGACTGAACTATTGTTGGATCTAAAAGATGAAGCTCATTTGAACATTTTTTTTATGGGAATAGTGATATAGTAGTGACAGACTTACAACATTGTGTCTGTGGGGGAAAAGGTTGCAGAGTGGAAAGTCTTCCACAAGACTCCATGAATCATTTTGAACTCTATCACGGCTGGAAAGTTAGGATTGAGTGGCTCCTGCCTAGATATGGCAGCAATAATCGATTTTTGGCCTAATCTGACTCTTTTAACCTTTACCACGCTAATTTCTTCCTAGAATTGTTCCCCCTGCCACTGCCTTTTTTTAGGGTGCAAAAACAAAAACACCTACTCTTTTTAAAATTGTTAAAACTTTCTTGTATTGTATGTATAGATTTTATTTTTTGTATACTAATAAAAGAATGGATGAATAATGTTTTGATGTAATGCATTACATTTTGCATGCATGTTTTGAGATTGAAAACAAAAAAAATTGAAACCCAAAATAAGAAACAAAATATAAAAAACAAATACATGAACAACTCAACATACTTCAACTTTTATTACTCCTTGTGGAATTCTGGGGTGCAATAAAAAGCAAAGGTTGCCAGCGTTTGTTTGCTCTTCCCTTCGCCTATCATATTTATTTGTCTTGTTGACAAATAAAGTTGTTATTCTGTTGTTTATAAATAGACGAATAATTCACCTTCAGAAAGGCTATCAAGTATATCGATAGTCGACAGTAGCTTCCATAAAATTAGTCAAACATGAATGATAGTAGCCAGTCAGTATCTAGTGCTCATCATCACTTTCCTCCACATCACTAGTGTAGTTATCATCTTCAACCACTTCACCATCAATATCCACTTGAGTAAAGCCTTCAAAATCATCATCAGAGTCTGGATCATAGAAAAACTCCTGAATAAAGGTTTTGTTGGATGTTGATGTGGCCATTTATGTTTACAAAAATTAACATGAGTTTAATCAATGTTACACATTGTGTAGAATCTAGAATTCAAAATGGCATTGGAAAATGGAAGTTTAGCTTCATTCCAAAGCAGCAGTAGGTGATTTCCAGCTTAAAATACTGGAAATAACAATAAACAAGTGTTTATTTATATAGCAACCATCTTGAGGCAACATAATGTGCCTAGAGCAGCAAAGGTAGAGAAAGTTTTATAGTAACAATTTTTCCCTCCAGTATGATAAAGGTTAAAGATAAAATATGGCAGGAGGAGTCAGATACATTCTGGAGAGTTAAAGTGAGACAAACATTCTTACAGCATCTTTAACAATGGGCTTTTTAGGAGTTCCATTTGAGGACTACAGTTAACTTAAATCCCAATAGATGTTCAAAGTATGGTGCCTTACTGTGAGTAGACTATACATGCTTAATTAAGAAAACTTGATTGATTTTTTATTTTCTGAAAGTAATTACTAGGCTGCCAGAGCTTGGCCAGAGAACAGACAAGCTGCATGCCTGCAATCTCATTGGTGTTTGAAAGTGCATCCATAAACAGCAGCAGCCTCTGCATAGATGCTTACTAGTGATATTAGAATGTTACATGGTAGATTGTTAATTGTTGATTTGGTTTTTATGGCTTATCAACCTTTTTCAGGTTATTTAAAGCCAGAAAATATTTTTAGATTTTAAGATTTTTTTTTTATGTTGAGATAATAATGATTTACCTATACAAGTCCTACTCATTAACCCATAGCTGGGGGAAGAATAGGTGGATCCATATCTTTCTCAAGGGTATTTGCAGGTAAGTGAATATACACCCCAAGTGGAATTGGAACTTATCTCTCTGATTTCCAACTCTGAACTTTATCCATGACACCACCCACACATCCAAACTTACAGCGCCTGATATTTCCAAGTGGTCTGTAGATTGTTAATAAAATGCCAAAACAGTGTAGGACTGAAGAAAAAACTTTATTGATTTCATAGGCTTTTTAAATTCATTGCACTGGACAAAACCACACTTTTGAAGTCATCTTTATTCCCCTAGTGCAATTAAACATCCCAACTGGTGTCTTTTTTAAACACAGGAATTGACAAAAAGAGACATTAGACTTCTGTTTTAAAGGGTGCCACATTTGGTTTGGAGTCAGAATTTTCCATCTCTGTAGCAAACATGTGTCAGTACAGACTCAAAAGTGGCCTCAGATTGCATGTGGACATGGTTGCCAACACCGGTTACATCAAGATTTTTCCCATTAGCAACGGGACAGTTTGACCAAGATCCTGGTCTTTATAAGATGTCTCATGCCAATAAAAGCAGGCGGAAAACCAGCAGTCAGCAAGACATGGTGTCTTGTAAAGTCAGTCCTGTGGGAATTTTTGTTCACCAAGTTGCTGTGAGGCAGTATTATTTTTATTACCTCCCATCTCTTTACCCTCTCTGCCTATTACCCCCGTAGATATCCCCCAACCTCAACACACTCTTACCTTAGAATCTCCTAGACCAACCATCAAACAAAGAAACCTAATCTGCTCTTATATTTGCCCATAGATGGTAGGGGAGATGTAGATTCATGCCTTTCCTAAAGACAGTGGGAGCAATTACTAACAGATAACTGAATTTAAGGCCACTTGTGTTCGCAAGCGGCCTTAAATTCAGTTATTCGTTAGTAATTGTTAAATCACTCTGCACTGTCAAGCATGGCAATAGACAAAGAAAAAATTAAATTCATTTGTAATTCATCAAAAACTTGTGTCCATATCTTGCCAGATAAGAGATATAGCAAGGTCAAAGGAAATATCTTTCCTTAGTCTCTCAAGTGTAATATTCTTGTTTTGAAGTTTGAAAACAAGACGAGACTAAATCTCTCAAATATAAATTTATTGTTTATTCACCTCCAGACTTCATTCAATCATATATGCAAGTAGGTGTGTGGCTTTTGGAATTTTCTCTGAATGTCGATTTTCTTATTGTCAGAATGTGAGAGAATGTCTGTTTTATTTGTCTTTATGAGGCAATTATTTGCCTTCCTGCCTGTCATCAAGTTGCCCCTGTGAGTTCCACATCCTGTTTACATGCTGGGGGAGAGGAACTAATATTATGTGAGGAGGAGATGAAGTCACCTTCCAGATCATCCCTCTGATGCACCTGGCTCCTTTTATGTTCTGGTGTGACACAGTGCAAAGTCTACTTTGGTTTCTCTTAAGGTGAACCCAGTTCATTTTAGAGTCAGCACAGGTCATCCTTCTTTTAGAGCAAAAGACTTTTAGTAACATTAAATTTGATTCAAAATTTTTTCTTGGTATTAATCACATATAACATAAGCCACTGAACAGTTTATGCAGGTTATATTCAGTATTCTAATCAAAAGTTAAAAGAAAAGATTTTCTGACTCATTAATGGATCCAGTGATAGTAAGGCAATGTGATTTTTGACCAACCTAATAGATCAGTGCAAAAGTTTGCATAATGTTAGAGAAGACAGAGAAGTGTCTCACTCAGTTCTTTATTGACTATGTAGTAGTAATTATTTTTTAAATCATTTTGCTCCAAGCAAGGCAACAAAGCCACTAAGATGCAAAAGGTTACTGAATGTGACAGAATGATAAAAGTACAAGAATTAAGAAGACAGAAGATAATGATTGACATTGCATTTATTATTTTAGTTTGAGAAACTAATTTATGTATTTATTTATTTTAAATAATAAAAGGTTTTCATTTAACTTTTAGGAAAGAAGATATGTGAAAAATTTGGGGGTGCAGATTTGCATTTTGGCAAGACTCAATAGCATCACTCTCAAGAATTTTTCATTCAAGTAAGTTATTTTCACTTTTAGTAAGTGTGGAATTCTTTAAATTAATGTTGTAGTTAAACTTATTTTCATGTATTACTAATACATTTGACAAATTGTTATGTATGAGATCCTCAGCAACAACAATAGCAATATTGATTTATTATAATTTATTAGGCATTAAATTACATCACATAGCATCCTCCATAGTT